>VZRR01001625.1:160583-206979 GCA_013398015.1 Oreocharis arfaki
AATTCCACACCTTTTCAGTTAACTGGTAACAGAGGGATAAGAACAAAACTTAATAAGAGTTAAAAAAGGTTGATGGTCACTCACACACAATTTCTTCCTTTTCCAATGTTGACAGAAAAAAACCCACACTGGTTTACAGAAAAATGTCACAACTATAATGGTTGGACCAAAATAATTTTATAAGTTATTTTGCCATTCAGAAGCTCTCTTGATTTTGATTCACATGAAAAAGTAAAAGCAACTAGAATTAGAAACTCCATGATGTTGTCCTGAATGGTTCCTTCACTCACACATACTAATTAAGTCTGCATCCCCTGCTTACTAATTGATTTGCTTATGCTTTAAGAGAAACTGAATGATTTCTGAAAAGTTGGTTTTCTGAAAAACTAGAACTTCTGTATTTTTTTAAAAATTCATTATATGACTCACATGAAGGCCTTTTGTAAATTTCTTTAAGCCGATGTTTGACCCTCCCATATTAAAAAAAAAACAACCCTTCTATTGTAATGTAGTTTCACTCTTTATCCCTCTTTTCTATTCTCTTCCACATGAACATAAAAATCCAGTAGCAATTATGAAGTACAAACTGGATGATGGTTCATCAGAAATTAACTAATTCATGAAATATATGAATATATCAGTTCCTCATAGTCAAGGTAAGTAGATAATGAAATACCTTCTCTTAAGGATTGGCTTGAAGCTCGTTTTTTGAACCTCTCTTCAAAGACAAAGAACGTTAAAGGCTGATATATAGCTTGGGAATAAAGATAAATGTAAATTTCAGAGTTTGAAAATAAGATATTTTGAAATTAAATCATGGTACATAAATTACTGTTTAAATGAAATATTGTTTAATTTTGCTTTCCATCATGGTATCTTCAAGGTTCTTTTCTGAATGCTTCCATTCAAAGCAAAGGGGTTTATTTAAAAAAAAAAAGAAATTCCACATTAGAGATGCACAGAAAATTGAACAATGAAGTAAAGCAGATCTTGATATGGCTATTCACTTAAGTGTATGTCCAGAGCATGTCTGAAGGAAAGTCAGTAGGTACATGACAGAAATTACTACAAGGCTAACTCTGCAGCAGCACCTGTCATCTATTAACACAGCACAATGTTCTTGCTTCTCTCAGTTGTTATTTTCACAGAAACTGAAGGGACAATTCTAATTTATATCTTGAAAATAAAAAAAATATTTATTCTGAAAGGACTGAAACTTCAGAATATGACTGTAATGTATGAGTGTTGCTTTTGATATTCTGTGTATTTTGAAAAGATTAATTTCACTCTCTTATTTCTGCAATATTTTAAAGTGAGAAAAAAAGATTTTAATCCAAAATGTCTTTGAAATATAGCATGCAGTTATGAAATAACATAATTGTGTCTTTCCTGTATGATGTGAAGGGTAAGGCATATTGTGTTCATCAGAAAACCTGACATTTTTTATTAGCTTGATACAGAAAGACCACCATTTTGAGAAAAGCAGCATGACTTTAATGAACACAACGGCTGTCTTAGGTTTTTTTTTGCTTTTGTGGTGATCCATAGAAGGTTTGTCTAATCCTAACTTTGCAGTGACCTCAACTCTGCAACCTAGAATGTTTTGGGTTGATATTTTTTTCCTTTTGGCCAGTATTTTCTACCCAAATGTTTCTTGTCACAGTGAAACATTAACTGCTCCTCTCTTCATGCACTATTTCTACCTCTCTCTGTCTAGCTTCTCACCGTGGATTAAAAGAGTACTCTGGAAACATTCCTGGGTTCTGGGGAAAATCTTTTGATATTTCGATGGGAATGGTGACCTTCAAAATTTGTCAAATTTACTGCAAACCTTAGAATTGTTCTTTTGGATCCAAATGAAACAAATATCCTCAAACATTCTTATGAAAATATGATGTGTTTTAATACCCTTTGTAGAAAGCATGTAAATTTTTTTTTTTTTTTTTTATTGCCATCATTGTTAACATGAAGTTGCTTTCTAACACCATGTTATGATACTTCTTAAAGTTATGGGGAAAGCCAATGAATAAAAATTAAATACATATAATTATTATTTGGTAGTTACTCCTGAAGTTATTTCATATTGTTTAATGACAACTGAGACATTATTTCCCAATATATTTCACCAATATTTTGTGGCTGGTAACAAAATTTTAATTGGTTGAAGTCTAGACTTACACAATTGGGAAAAAACACAGTATCATATACGTTTCAAGAAAAACTGGCCAGCATTGCAAAAGTTTCAGTGGAAAAAAAAAAAACATTGTCATCTGAGAATTAGATGATTAATTATGCAGAAGAAATGCAAGGAAACTTTAAGATTTGCATGAGCAATTTGCAAATTGAAGGTGAAATATATTCATTCTGTAATTAATATCTCCATTGTAGTGATGAACATAGATAAGTGATTGGCCAAAATTCACAAAAGGCATTTATGATGGAGATGGAATAGAGGCTATTTTCTCTGGAACTTGACGCTTCGTTACTGTTAGACTAGAAAGCATTTATAGCTTATAAGCTATTGTATAATACTTATAGAAGGGATTTTCTGCAGTTATCAGCTTCTTCCTAGTACCCATTAATAGTGAGTTATGTCTCACACATCATCTTAGAGCTTTCACAGTTTAGTGTTAAATTTTACATTTTTTGGTTCATGTAGGTTATGTCAGTTTTTCAAAAATCCAGGAGTGTTCTTCTCTTCACGATGAAACCTAGGAGGCTGTCATGGCATTCTCGCTGAGTGCACTGTGCATTGTATTTTCTATACAATTTAACTGTCCTGAGATCCTTGAGATCAGTTAAATTTTAAAGATTTTTTTTTTTATTTACTGTTTTTATTTAACATCAAAAACAAAACAAGGGCAATATTAAGTTAAAAATGTTAAACAATGATAGTCTGGTTTTCAGGGTTCTGTTCTTTTGTCTGCTTCTCTTAATTGCTAATTCTGCATATAGTGTTTATGACAAAATAAATATTAAAAATTATTTTCGAGGTCCAAAAAAAAGGGTGCTAATAGTCTCCCGTAGGCCTTCGTTATACCTTATAACTTCATATTATACTGCACAGAAGCATTATTAAAAAATACCAGAAGTTGGAACTCTTGGATACTTGCTTTTTTGGGGATCAGAATGCAGCACAATAAATGACCTAACAAGAGAGCATACCCAGGCTTCTTGTCTGATGTTTGGTTTGAAGATAAGCTATAAAAGGGTGTTGGCTCATTTAGGTCCTCTTTGATTGAGTTTCTTTTTGTGTCGGTTTGTTTGGTTTGGGTTTGATTTTTTTCCCTTTCGTAATGCTATTGTCCTGAGGCTAAAATATTATGGTCTTTCAGAAAGATGTATGGGAAATTCATTTTGTGCTGTGTTGTGACATTGTTGAGCAAAAAGACAAAGTATTAAGTGACTGAATGGTGAATCATTATTTAGAGGGTTTTTTTTATTATTATGTTACTATGTAACTAAAGCCCATATTTTGCTAAAATGATGAAGGGTCAGAGTTTGAAGGTAAATTACTTTCCTGTAACTTTTATGTCACTTCCTGACTCCCTCATAAAAATATCTTGTTACAGAAGAATATGTTTCTAGAATTATATCTACCTAATTTTATCCAGTATATTCCCTTTACGTATCAGTGTATTTTTCAGAAGATAAGAAACAGTTGGTAATATCATCGTGGTAACAAATACGTGTACAAACCCTCAGAACAGTTTTACATTTACATTTGGAGTATTCTAAATGCAGCAATTTCTAAATTTCAAGAAGTGAAGAAAATCATATCTGTTGCTACAAAACTATCTAACGAAACAAAAAAATAACACTTTAATTTTTGTCTGTGCCAGGAAGTGTGCAATATCACAGAAGGAAACATAAAGCTATACACAAATACACAGGGAATTTAAGCATTGGTTTAACTGTGTTTTGTTATAGTATTTGCAAGAATTTTCCCTTGCCTTAATTTGACTAAGCCGTGAAAACCAACAACAAAGCAACACACTCTATGTATTAGATTTCATTTGATTTTAGGTCAATCAAATGTGATTGATTGATTGATTGATTGATTGATTGATTTTTAACTCATCTTCATAGGCAGTTTTCTGTGCTTGTGCTTTCTGTGTTTGTTCATCCATTTTTATTTTGGCATCAGATGTTATGGTGTCACCTAAGAAAATCTCCTTTCCCTTTTTTTTAAGTCTGCCAACAAGGTTGCTACTCTAATGAGTACTGATGGTGATTTTTATGTGTGCATATTTATGATATGGGTACTTATTCATTGGGTGGTTGTCCAAGCAATAAAATGATTTTTTTTAAACCACTAACTGGGCATTAAATGATGATGACTTCTTATATTAACTACAGACTAAATTTTAGGATAAGGTATGTGCATAGTCATGTCCTTGGTTCTGTATATATTTGCCTGCTCTGGAAACACCCATTTGTAAAAGGAGACTTGTCTGTAGCCATCACATGATTTTGAGTTGCAATTTAGTATTTTTCTATTTGGCTAAAACTTTCCTTTTGACAATTAACATGTCGCTTTTTCAGGAAGCTTAATGATTATAGGTCTGCACACAAAGTAAATGATGATATTTTTGCAGGAATCAGTAAAGGACAAACTGACTTGAAAATGAGACACTTTTTCAGTGACACTTCACTAGGATTCTTTTCTCAATACAGAAGGATCAGATTTCAAGGTTTAAGGAGGAACAACTATGCCATCCAAACATGGACAGGAACATTTGTTGACTTCAGACAACTCGCCCCTGGTGTTAGAGTTGAGCGCTCTGCACTCTGAAGTCTTTCCTGTCAGATGAGGACAGTCATTATTCTGCAGGCTGCAAGTTCTGTGTCTGTTTTGTACTCCACTGAAATATTAAGAGCATGAATTCTAATCTAGGGTGCTCTTTAAGACCTAAATCCCTACAAGTGTCCTGACCAATATGTCTCTGGTATTGTATTTGGAATAGGGAAGCTGATGATTTCACTAAATTTTGCAGTAAAAAAAAAAAATCTAAACCACATGAATACCGATATTAGAAAACAGACAGTTCTGCTCACAGATATCAATGATGGTTTTGCAAACTATGATGAGTTTTTTGACCTTGTATTTTTACTCCTTCCTCTATTCCTGTAGCAAAGTCAAGAAAGTTTAAGACAAGAAAGTTAGGCATTCTGCTGGGAGGGGTAGGGAAAAAAAAAGATGCCATTTCCAACATTGTGCAACAGCTATATTGTTTAGGCCCAGATGCAGAGTTTCAGTAAATTATCATCTGTTTGTTTGTTTCTTTGTTTCTTTGTTTGTTTGTTTGCTTCAAAGTGTAATCCTTCTATTTTATGGGAGCCTGTTCTGGGGATTTTTCCCTTTAATTCAATGTAAAACACACAGATAAGAGATCCAATTTTGTGATTGGGAATCCAGGGTAAACCCTGATGTTAAAAAAAAGGTGCTAAATAACATTTGTGATTTCAGTGCCTTATTCCTTTGCTACAAGAATAGTAAGACCACCTTCTGCTGCTTGGTAGACATCTTTTAACATCAACCTATACAAATTATAATTTTTTTTTGTTTTACAAAGGCACCTTAATTTTTCCTCACCTTTTTTTTCCCTTTACATCTAGTCTAAAATATGTCAGTAACACTAAAGTTCTGTTCTTACATCCGGATATTAGACTATGTCTTGGTCAGTTTATATACACAAAGTATTTTATATGCGTAGATAAGCTATTGGTTTGTCTGTGATGCCCATGAAATAACATGCATGAAACAGCTATAACCAGAATCTGGAATTATTTGATTTGCATGTTTTTAATTTGATTTGGTTTATGGTAGAGATCCTAGGTTCTGTCTTATCATTTATGTAGTATTTAAATGCATGTATTTTAAGTGTATGAACTGAAACTCCTGATTTTCTGTCTGAGTTTTGGTACTGAGCAAGAATATAGAGAAGTCTCCCTGTACCTATTCTCAAAAGTAGAGTGGATTACTGTCCTGATTATCTGGAATAGAAATAAGCAGTCTGAATTATCTGGAAGACCCCAGGCTGACATTCAGTAGGGGATTTATCATCACTGTTGTTTTTGGCAGGATGTGAAACATTCAATGCCACATCACTTTTCTGTTGTTAGACAACTTCCCTCTCTCTAACCAGTGAGTTTATACTTGTCCAATTATAGATACGAAAGAAGAGACTGAATATGCCTAGGCTTGCTAATCAAGAATCAGGGAATCATAGAATAGTTTAGGTTGGAAGGGACCTTAAAGATCCTCTCCTTCCAACACCCCACCATGGGCAGGGAAATCTTTCATTAGACCAAGTTGCAAAGAGTGCCATCCAACCTGGCAATGTACACTTCCAGGGATGGATCATCCACAGCCTCTCTGGACAGCATGTACCAGTGCATCACCATCCTCACAGTAAAGAATTTTTTCCCAATATCTAATATAAACCTGCCCTCATTCAGTTTGAAGCCATTCCCCCTTGTCCTGTCACTACATGCGCTTGTGAATAGAATCTGTAAAAGAACAGATTCTGAATCAGTTCTAACAAGAAAATATAAAATATTTTACAACCTCTGCTGTTACATAGTTTTTTATTCTCAGTCAGAACATAAATTCTCATCCAGTCCCTAGTGAAAGCTCTCCTAAGGAGGTGTTTCGAATTAAAGGTGGAGTACAAGCACACGGCGAATTCCTGTAGGAGAATCTATAGGTGAGAACTCAGAAGGAGTAGGAAAGACTACTAATGGGACTTGCAGACCTGTTGATTGCAGCTGAACTTGCTAACTGCAAACCATCTAAGACCTGCTAGGAAAGAATTTGGGGCGACTTTTTTGTTGTTGGTTTTTTTAATGCTTTTTTCTGTGTCTGATTTTTGCTGCCCATATGTCATTCTCTATGAGATACGTTCTCTGGAAAAAGCTATTTCCTCAGGTGTACTTCTTTGTACATTGGAAGCTTGACTCACAACAGGGACAGCATAAGAAATAACAGGCCCTGTCTTAATTTCACTTCTTATTTCACTTCTTATCTGCCTGACTAACTTGAAGGTGTACCTCTTGACAAATAGTGGATAGAAAAGAGTAGCACTTTTCATAATCTGTTAAAGCTGAAAAGAGTCAATGTGGATCCTGCTAATTTCATATGAGCAGTTCAATGAATAAGGAGCTTAAAACGTCCCTAAGTCTCTGAATTCAAATGTAATATAGCTGCATTACACACATGTTGAAATGTGCATTTCTTTGTATTTTTGTCTTTTTTACTGAGCAGGGTTATGATTTACTATCTGCTTTTGTCTGTAAATATAATTCCTGGTATTATTTAGGCTGAAAATGCATGCTTAATTTGATTTTGTTCTCTGTGGAAATATAGTTTCTTTCAGTTGTGAGCAATTGATCTAAAGATGGTTAGCAGTTTAGCTGTTCTTAACATATCACCATCACACTTGCCAAATGCAAAATTGATACATTTAATCTGTGTTCTTCTAGATATGTTATCAAGGGAGAAAGGATTTCTTGTGTATTTGTTAATTTATTTGCAATTGCATTTACATGAACATGCATATTTAACTGTAATGGAATGACACTAAACCAGCAGAGACAGATTTACGTGCAACACCATTGGTATATGATATTCAATCAAAACCATGCATCTAAAGCAAGCATGTCAATGATCTCAAAGTATAAAAAATATCATTTACTTCAGAATGCAGAGAGACATATTAATGTTAGGTGGGAATGAAACAACATGTTTTTATAATTGTTTCTAACATTTCTGGTGCAGGTGTCACTGAATGAAAACTAAGAAATTGAAAGATCAAGGAAAAGAGATCTGGCAACATTCACGTAACTATTACTAAGGACATCTTGCAGTGCAGTGGGTTTTTACACCATGCAATGTCTTATATCTGCAAATTAACAAGGCCTGAACCAGTACTAACAAAAAAATAACAAACAACTAGCTGACTTGAAAAGGGGAAATCCACAGAGTAATTTTAGTGAAGTCAAGTAAAAAAAAAAAAAAAAAAAAAGGATTTTTTTTTATATTCATTTCCGTAGTATTATACAGAAATAACTTTTGTCCAAATCAGAGGATATCTGTTCTAGCAAAAGACTTCTGCTTGCTTGTATTAATACAGCATTTTTTTGTAAAAGCTCTGTGTGTTCTAACTGCTAAAGAAATGATAGGCTATTTGAAGAATGTTACCAATAATCCATAAAGATTTGTCTCTATGGTTGTTATAATTTTTTTTTCCATAATTATTAAGTAAACCATAGACAAGTTTTTTATACAACATAGATTTTTTGGACATCCTTCTTAGTAATTTAATCATTTCTGTTTGTAGACTTCTGTATGAATTACGTTCTGTTTATAAATGGCACATAATTCCATGTCTGTGGATATTTTCCACGTAACTATAAACTTTTTTAGTTTATTGCACTAAAATTGACTTGTAGCATCAAAACATTTGTAGTCTAAGATAGAGGAGTAGGAGGGCAGATGATTTATGAAAGCAAAAGAGTTTTAGCAGATACCAGGATGTGCACATACTGGAATAACTGCAATGAATGAAAGACTGGGTGTTTGATTCTTTGGAGCCAGCTACTTCATTTTAGTTTTCGAAAATTGAAAAAAATCCCGTGTTTTGGTTAAAATGAGATTCCAGAAACCCAAAGAAGTCAACTTTTTGGGGTTTTTTTCTCTAACAATAGATCAAGGGAGATTTATAACAGAAGTCAGGGCATTGTAAGACATTGTTGAAACTGCATGGAGAGTTAAAGGAAATGTTGGTATTGTCAGAGCAGCAGCTGGTATGAACACTACTGAATGGAATGAAGAAGTGATGCTACTTTTAGAAGAGTAATAGGGTACTGCTGTGTTGGATTTTTTTTCTTAATGCATGCACTGTGAAACAATTTTCTCCTCCTTCCTTTTGCTCCTAGTACTATCAATATGTTCCTCCACAGTACTTAGATCATTTGACATGGGATCCTCTCCTCTTTTATTACCATCGCCTCTCTCGACTATTTACCACTATTCTTTTACGGGTCTAAGAGACCTCTGGAGGTTGTATTGTCCAACCTGGCCCTGCTCACAAAAGGCCATCTAGAGCTGTTTACCCAGGACCATGCCTAGACAGCTTTTGAGTATCTCCAAGGATGGAGACTCCACAACCATATGCACAACCTGTGCCAGTGCTCAGTCACCCTCACAGGACAAAGGAATTTCCTGATGTTCAGAGGAACATCTTGCTTTTTGGTTTGTGCCCATTGCCTCTGGTGCTGTCACTGGGCAACTCAGAAAAGAGACTGGCTCTGTCCTCTTTGCACCCTCCCCTCAGATGTTTGTGTGCATTGATAAGATCTCCCTGAGCCTTCTCTCCTCTGGTTTAAAGAGTTGCAGGTCTCTCAGCCTTTCCTCATATGTGAGGTGCTCCTGTGCCTTAATCATTCTTCACTGGACTCTCTCCAGTTTGTCTATATCTCTCTTGTTCTGGGATGCCTAGAACTGACACAGGGATGGCCTGGTGTGTTGAGCAGAGAGCAAGGATCCCCTCCCTTGACCTGCTGGCAGTATTTTGCCCAAGGCAGCCATCAGCCTGCTTTCAGAAAGGGCACGTTGCTGGCTCATGTTCAGCCTGATGTCCAGCAGAACTACCAGGTCCTTTTCTGTCAAGCTCCTTTCCAGCTGGTCAGCTCCTGGCATATACTGGTGCATGTGGTTGTTCCTCCCCAGACGCAGGACTTTGCACTTCACCCTTTTGAACTTCATGAGGTTCCCATCAGCCATTTCTCCAGCCTGTTGAGGTCCTTCTGGATGGCAGCATGGCCCATCAGCCCCTCTCAGTTTGGTGACAGCAGTAAACTGTCTGAGGGTACACTCTGCTCTATCATCCAGATCGTTAAAGAAGATATTCAACAGTATTGTCTCTGATACTCATCCTTGGGATATACAGCTAACAAATGGCCTCCAACTAGACTACATATTAATGTACTTAGTACATTAACTGGCATTTCAGGAATAAATAATCAACGCTACTGATGTGCATGTAGTCATTGTAGAAAAACGCAGCTAAGACTTCAGATTCAAACTTACAGAACTTAGAGAAATATTAAAATTATTTGCTTATCTGGCAGCTAGCATGTGGTACATAACAATCATGATATATTGCTAGATTATTGTCTTAAAGGCATATATTCTCTTTAAAAAAAATTCTGCTTCATTATGATTATTCAATGTACTTTATTACCTTTTTTAGAACACAATTCAAATTCTGATTTTTTACGTATTTCTTAAGCACTTCTGTAGCTCCTAACATTATGTTTTCCGAACATTAGCTTGTCCTCTTACTAAGTGTCTGATGTGGGGTCTGATGTGACATTTAACTTTCTCCAAAAAATAGAATTTAAGATGTAGAGAGTGACCATGATCAGAAGTATTGGCTGACTTAGTGATAAGACACAGAGAATCAGACTTCATTTTTACAATTTTTGCTGTTATTGTAGCACATGAGACTGAATGTTCAGCACTTCTTTATATCAGACCTAGCACTTCAATCAGAAACTTGGAAACAATAAGACATAACAGGAAAGCAACCATGAAAGATATCTGGCTCAAATAACATTTTCAGCATCAAGCAGGTGTAAATGGCAGAGGATTAGATATGGTCTCCTTCAAAGAAGAATGTTTTCATGGAGAAAACTTCTATTTACCCCTCCATCTAGCTCCATTCCCTACAATTTTTCCAGCCACCATAAAAGACAATATTTTCTAGACAACTGTTGCCAGGCGGTGACGTAGCCATAAATCAGTTCATCTTGCACACCAAGGAAGGGTACTTTCGGGATTGTGTGAAGGGAGACAGAAAATGATTACAATATATGTGTAATAAATTGATTTCTTTTCATATATGCACTACAATAGTTTAGTTTAGTTTAGTTTTCTTTATTTAAAACAAAAAATTCTGGCCTTTGTTAATTTTGGAGCCCTTGAGTTTTATTGTTATGTTGTTGTGTACAATTTCACAGAGTTAAAAAATGTATCAAATGTGGAATAGAACCATGGAGAAATAGGATCATCAGGTTCCATACAGGTCATTACTAGGTTTGGAGTCTTTACAAGCACCACACTGATCAATACTTCATGAGCTCATGAGGCTACTAATGTGCTATCATGCTCCATGTGGGCCAACACTGAGTGAATTCCAGTAGGTAAAACAGACATTTGCCAGTAGCAATGTTTAGGAGAATGGGGTCTAATTCCAGATGTTTCTTTCTCATCTTTCTTATACCTTTTCATCTTCCTGCAACTGTTGGCTTATGGGATCTCTGCCAATATTGTAACCAGAAATGAAAATAAAGGAAAGCATCTACACTGTAGTGTGAGTAGTAGATACATAATTTCAGAGGATAAAACTTCTTACCTTGAAGACAGAGATGGCAAAAAACAACCCCACATCCCTGGTAAGGCCTTTATCTCTCCGACTTTTCATCTAGTGTGGTTTTTTTTTCTCCTCACCTCAGGTTTCCTTGTTCACTTTCTGTGAATTTATTTCTCTCCCCATATTCTGCCACTGTTTCTTCCTTCTTGCTTCCTTATCAGAAATATGTTGGGTTTTTTTTTGTTGTTGTTTTTGTTTTTTCACTTTGCTGGCCAAGAAGAATGACTCCTCCAGCCTCCAATCCTTCTTCTACCACCCTTTCCTTATTTTAATGCTCCTTGACCTAATCTGTCCCCATTGGTAAGCTTCTGTGACTCAAAGGCCAGCTGTACCCTGTGGACTTTCACATTCTGCCTTCAAAGCACGAAGGTTGTTTCACTCCTGTAAGAAAATTTCAGCTATATAATTTTTCCTGATTCTCTGAAATTTCAGTATCATTTTGGATGAAATGTTTTTAAATGATTTCTGCCCAAGGCAGACCATCAGTGTAGAAAATTTAATCTTAAATAATTTGTTTGGTAAATTTATAAGTGACTAAAAAAGGACTGTTCTAATGGAAAGTATTAAGCAGTGTTAAAAATAGGTTATAATGCCACCTTGTTTTAATGTTACTGTCATGTGTATGAATAAGTATATGGTTGAATAAGTGTTTTTCCTTAGATGTCCATATGCTATCAGTATTCATAGACACTGAATTTTAAGCAGCTGACCATATCAACAGAAACAGGAATTTGTGACAAATTATGGCTTTTCTAGAGCTAAACCTTAACTCTCAAAGTCAGTCCAGTCTAAGGGTACAAGTGTGACTTGCAGTAACTATGCCTGAACAAATTAATATCTCTCTAGGATAAGATAGGTTCACTTCAGCTGAATAAAACCCTAGAAGAAAAAGGAGTAAGCACACAGTCAGGGTCTCTGACGTCCTTTTTCCTGAATTATTTTCTTGATTTCAAAATTTGGCATAGTTCTCTGTGTGTAGGTATGTGTGCACGTGTAGAATAGATTTTTGTGCACATACACAAATTGTTATTTATTACCAACTCCATGTTGCAAATGAGAAAAATGTCAAAAACAACTGAAGTTTTTATCTTAAAATTCAACACTTAATATTTTGTTCATCATCCAAAAAGCTGTCCAGCTTTTAAAAGCTATTTCACAGCCATGTATATACATTTGTACATATTTATATCTCCCTTCATCATAATGTAATTTGTTAGTATTACTAAATTGAAAGTGCAACTTCCGTTCTAACATAATCCTTAGCATTCTACTATGGGATCAAAGCCTAGATCTAATTTGTTAGGAGACGAAAGCACAGTTGGTACAGCCAGAAGAGAAAGCTCCATGAACTTTACCTTCAGATTGATATGAGAGGATTTGCCCCAAAGAAAAGAATCTTATGCTTCCAGTTTTGCACAAATAAATGTGTACACTTGGAGGACAGCACAGATGCCTCCATACTGTCAGTTCCACGGGGATTACTGGGAACTGTGAATGTATCTCTATGCAGTGCAGTGTGAAATGGTGGTAGCAACTAGGAAGCTTGAGTTAGATTCTCCAGTCTTCTCCTTTCCTGTCAAAGGACTGAGAATTATAGTCTTTGGAAACCAGGGACAGATGGGAACATGGCAGTTCTGATTCTTATATTGATAAAAGAATGGGAAAGGGAGAAGGGAAGGATATTTTATTTTTTCTACAGAGGTTTTATACATGGCACTGTGTATTTATGCGCCCAAGTACAATGAAAGCCAATGAATTTGCTTTCCTTGAAAGATTAAAAATCTGTCAGTGTAATGAATTTTTCAAACCAAAATAATTTCACATATGGCAGTAAAAAGAGATTCCCTCTGCCCCCACTACTTGGTATTTTGCTGCTTTACTTGTTTCTATCGCCAGATGATGTCTTCACATGCTAGTATAGCATATTACTTAAATGCTGACTTGCTCATCAGCAAAAAGGTTGTGCTTAGGTTATGGGTCATTTCTGTTCCTAGTGATGATTACAAATAAGGGGAAGCAACAGCAGGTGGTTACATTAGGAAATTATACCAGTCCTGGTAAGGATCTTGCCTTTTTTTTTTTTAATTGTCATTTCACCTGACAGCAGCTAAAAAAAAGCAAAATAGTTAACAGTGAGCAGCCTAACAACACCCAGTGAGCTACATATTTCTGTATTAGATTTCCTAATAATGGAATAGTTTTCACTGCTACTTTCTTCCTCACTCCCAAATACATTTTTCAGCTCCTTTTTTAAGAGAATTTGGCTTCCCCTTCTTTTTTTTTGAAGAGTTTTTTTTGCAACCAGAGAAAGTCTCTTACGACACTTCTTAGATAGAGCAATACTGACATCCATTGGTTTAATCTTATTTGACTATTTGTTAAATCTCTTCTAACTGATGTACACATAACCCTCTACAGTATCACAATGAAAGGATTGAACTTGATATGATCCAAGGAGGATTGTGCTAAGTCCAATTTGCTGTATTAGAAACATGAAACCAACAGAGATTAATTCGATGAAAAGAAACACATTCCAAAACGTGAAGTCCAAATACAGTGACTAAAATAAAAACAGGCATCACAAGTATCAACTGGGGGAAAATATTAATGGGAAATTAATTGTGATGCTGATTTTTTTTTTTTTTAAGAACCTCTGGAAATGTGAAAATACCTAACTTTATATGAACCTGTCTTGTTTCGTATTAACAATAAGGAAAAATAATGAGGTGCGAAGAAAAATGTTATTAATCTAATAGAAAAAGCAGTTCAAAGAAGAAAAAAATTACTCTCTGGTTTCATCTCAGCCCTCAAAGGCTTTCCTTTAACTTGGCAGCATGCTATTTTAAAATATATATATATATCTTTTATAAACACTGCTGTAAGACCGCTGGTGATACAATAAAGTGGTTACATTTAATGAAGAAAAACACACCACAAAAAGTGGAGGTGTTTTCAGTATTCATTATTACGACAAGCTAAGCAGATGAGGCTTAGACTTCAAAACCAGAGAACCATTCTGGCAGCGAAGGGAGGGCGACAGGCTTTCACAAAAAAAAAAGCTTTCCGTTTGCTGTACCCTCCCACCGCATTCACTTGCAAATCACTGTGTGCTCGGGAAGCCTGCACTTCCCCGGGCTCCAACCTTCCCAGGGTAAGTGCTGCGGCTCCAGCAGCAGCGCTTCTCTCCCGCTCCCCTCCGAGGAGGGAGAGTGAGAGGTGTGTGTGTGTGTGTCTGTGCACGCTGCGGGTGTGTGTGTGTGTGGTGGTGCGTCTTGTCTTTTTTTTTTTTTTTTTTTTTTTTTTTTTTGAATANTTTCTTCGAATCAGAAGCTCTGAATGAAAGCCAGTCGGAGGGAGAGCTCCCCCTTAGCTTTGGTTCCGGACTGTCCAGAGTTAAGTGATGCTGGGAGAAAAAGCCTGAGTTAGATCCAAGTAGGATCAGTCTTAAAAAATAACAGGAGAAAACTGACCGAAAAAAAAGGACTCTAATAGCTCGTTTTTCAGTTTGGTTGGGGTGGACAATACTTCACTTTCTCAACAGAATAAAAGGTAGGAACCTTTCTTCTTTTTCTTTCTGTCGATATTACAATGATGGTATTAGACCAGTATGTTGTTTAATGCAATTTGCATATTTGTGCTACTGTATACAACTTTTTGCATTTTATGTGTGTCAGGAGGAATGAGACAAGGGATAGGAAATAACTGCTGTGCATTCTCTCCTCGAAGTAAACCAATATCATCATATGTGTTCAAGATTGAAACACTAAGCATTTTTTTTTTTTTCTCATAGTAAGCAGGCTGTCTTTTGAGCAGCAGTTTCCATCTGTATTCAGTTCTTGCAAATTCAGTATGGGGGGAACAACTGTAATAGAATTGAAAAAAGCACAATGTTTTATAGTGTAACAGCTATGAACATAGCATGAAACGTACACATATGTGCCCTCACTTTCTCTGTACCTGTGCAAGTCTATTGCAGCTTTCACTGTTATTCGTTCTGCCCTGGATTGAATTTCAGAATAATTATCCACACTCACTTATTTGCTTCTTATCACATAAGAAGCAAATGCTTCTTATGAAGGAAATCTCTGTGGAGAGGGATAGCAGAGTGGATACAGGAGATGTTTCAAATATCTGTACGGAGCTATATGCACACAAATGGGGAAAAAAATTGCCTGGTTTGACATTTCAGTAAAGGGAGAGTGGAGGGAGAAGGGAAAACCAGGGGGTAGAAGAAAAAAGGTAGAAGAAGGAAAAATTTAGTCTGCACCTGTGTGAGCATTTATTGTCACTGCTGCAATAAAATCCATATTTGATGTGGTGTTAAATTAATGCAGCACAATACAAATCTAAATCCATGCTCCCAACTGCAAACTATTGATGGCATTGTCAGCTGCATAAGAAATCTTCAATAGGCTCATACTGTACATGATACTAGTTGCAGCTGTAAAAACCTAACAGCCCTTCAGCTTAGGAGAATGCATCTACACGTGCAATCAGTGACAAATAGCAACCAGCATTCTAAAACGGACCTATCATCTCTGTTGCTTCCACACAAATGGAGCTGTTGCCTATAATCTTCGTCTTTCATTTCAGTAAAAGCCTCTCTTTTATCCCAACAGCACTCCCATTGCTTAGAAGGTATTTTTTTAATTGTACAACTTGTTGTGCATGTATGTGTAGATGCATGTATGAGTGTGCGAGTATGTGCACAGTGTGAGGAAGCAGGTCTGTGAAGAAAGAGTGTATTTTTTTTTTTTTTTCTTCTTTTAAAGGTAGCAGGCTTTAAATTTACATGGTGATATTTCTGGAGGGGAGCAGCAGAGAGTGGGAGACTGGAAAGCACTTCTGAATCTCTAAATCCTTTTCACATATGCCATTTACTAGGAATATTATGAGCCTGGGACTAGGATTTATTGAGATTTTTACAGCTACACAAACTTTTATATTAATTGCTTACTTTTTGAATGCAATAGCAGTCTGTGCTCTTTTAGAGGAGGAAATGAAAGCAGGAACTTAGAGAACTAAGGAAAGCAAGAAGGAAACACAGGTTATCTTCCTCAAGAGCTGGAAACTAGCTATTTAGAGTCAATATGGACTTATGTCAAGAGAGGAATACTTCTTGGATTATCAACTCTTAATTTAGTTTGGGCCTGAGGGAGTCTTCTAGTATTTTTATATACTTTGTTACATAAAAGTTTGAAAGAAGAGGCAATCGTTTCTGCAGCAGTTCCTGTTAATTTTAATTCAGATTTATGTCTGCGGTTTTTTATGCGTGGTGTCAAGACTATTTTGTACATTTGAATTATAATACAGATATTTAGGCTGAAAACTGATCCTGATTATTTGATTGTTTTGTTTCTTTGGGTAGCATTGGAAAATATGTCTTGCCTACCTGCCTTGCCAACCTTTTAAATTTATAATACTTTAAACACTTTGTGGAAAAGAAAATAGCAAAATGCATCTTTAAAAGACTGTATGTAGAATCTTATATATTCCTAAATTATCTTTTTGGCTTTACATTAGCGTAAATGAGTATAGATACACTAAAACTTCACACTTGCATGTTCTCAATAGACAAAGGATCTGTGAAGAATGATGAAATACTGAAATGTGCTCACAGTAGACACTGTGGCTACTGTTCTTTTCTGTGCTTAGCAGTAGCTGAAAAATGCAGCAAAATAATGTTGTATGTGAAGGCAAATGAGCATATAATTAATTAAATGTAGAGAGAAATTAATAAAATACACATATAGACATGCAAAACAGTATACAAATTTCAGCCAAGTAATGTAAGTTTTTTTACTTGTTAAATAATTAAATGTAAAAGTCAGAAAAGGTTAATTCAAAGATAATATCTGCCTCTGATTCTGAGAGAGTAATTTCCTGATCTCAATGTGATTTCACAAGGAAAGAAATTAAATGAATGAAATAGAGCCTGTCTCATCCGGATAATTCTGTGCAGGTGACTCAGTTTTTAGGTCTGTTAACCATGTGTACAAGATGATTGAAAAGGAGTGTAATTTTATACCCTATCATACCACTAGGTTGCAGCACTGGTACAGGGGGTCAAATTAGGATTGAACTATTGTTGAATAGTAGCAATGGGGTGAATATGGGGTTATGATAACATTATTTTTAATTCATTCATTATCACCTGAAATCATGTTTGTGGACACCAGGGTGTTTTAACTGGACTTCACCATATGTCCTTCATAGATTTGAAAAAAACCTGCTGTGTAGTTCATTCTTTGCCATTATTATTAATTATGTGACTGCCAGAAATGAAAGAAAAACACTGATTGTTTGAGCTGAATATAAGGGTGTAAGGAACATTTTGTGAGTGACTTCAGTGAACCACATGAATATTTATTCTGTATTACCATTGAATTTGCTATGGGCTTTTTACTGGTATACTATTTGATACATCATTTATTGTAAAGGAGGAAAATTGAAATTAGAAAAAGTAAAAACCATCTTCTTATGAGCAGTTTAAATATGCCTGAAAATATTATGAAGGATGACTTCAATGCCCATAAGAATGCCACATCATAGCACACTTTCATTTGCTCTGAATAGTATGTAACTATCAATGAAAGCTCAAAATAAAGGTACAGTTCACTGAAACATTGGGTGATTATAGAAAACACACATGCTGCACAGCCTGCACCTTCAAGTCTACTAATGTGAACACCTGCTTTTTGAGAAAAAAATCCCATAATTCCTCTACTGTCCAACTTCTGGAAAAACTTAAAAGCAAAAAGAAAGAAAAGAAGAAGCAATGGTATTCTGAGCTCTAAATGTCCTCCAAATCCTTCTTTAGACCAAGAGGAACTCCTGTATTAAAAGTTGCTGGTTTTTTGCTCCCTGGATTTACATGTCTTCAGCTTTGAATCCTTGGCATGGTGACTCCCCTAACATGCCTGTTTCTGTGGGTTAATGACTCTGCAATAGAGCAATAGAAAAAAAAAAAAATCATCATCTCTGGGAGCTGTGTGTATTACAGTTACCAGGCTGCATTATTGCACACACACACAAAAGAAGAAATCAACGGAACCTGAACAGTTTTTTTCTTTTCTCTGTTTTCATCTGGGGAGCCAGAACACCACCCAACCAAAGGCTACTGAGCTTTTATGTTCTCTCTATTGGCCTATCAGTTTGTTTTTTCATATGTGAGAAATCTGGCAAAAAATTTCCAGTTGAAGCCTTATACACCTTTTTTTTTCATGCAGTCTTCCTGCTTATTAAATGTCAGAGACAATTACCTCAAATGTGTATGTGTTTACAGAAAGAGGTAAAACAGGGCCTACCTTTGCCTTAAACAGGACTTGCATTCTAGCAAGCAGAATACTGTAAAGTTTCTTAATTTAACTCAGCCTTTTATTAGTTGACTTTTTCTGCAAGTCCCTCTACCATTTCTTGCCTTTATTAACTTACATGAAATAGCTAATGTTTATCATTTTTTTGTTAAAGAACTGTGTCCAGCAGGAGGCATAAAGCTCATGTGTCATCTCAGAGGTACTTCCCAGCTTGTCACGGGGCATATGCTCTGGGATATAAACTCAAGTCTGCTATCTGGAACTGTGTGCCATGTACCAACAGGCTGCATCAGGGAAATACAAAGATTTAGGAAGTCAGTTGGATATAATGAAAAGCAACATGGGAGGTGGCCTTTTTAATATTATTTCCACATGTACATCATTCTTCACATGATGTTTTTATTTGTAACTTTATTATGGCATCTCTTAATTGTAACTCAAAGTGGATGTTGAACCATATTTAAAACAGTAGGGAATTGTGTAATGAAGAGAGCATTTGTGTGTGTTTATGTAAAGGTAATGATTCAAAAATTAATTGAAAATAGATATTTCCAGAATTCTGTTGCTCAAAAGCTAAAACTGTGTTCTTCTGTTTTCCAAGAAAACCAAAATACCTCTCCAAATATTTTCTCATGAAGAACTGTATATGGTATGATGTACATGTATGTACATGTATGTTTTATTATTTTACTGTTAATGTTCCATCACCTACCACGTTACAGATTGGGTTTATTGTGTCACCCTATTGCACTGCTTCGCATTGCAACAAAAAGAACATTACACACCACCGCTTATCCAGACCAGATCATGATCCTGAAAGATGAGTGCAATCCTCATGACTTCTGCAATACTACAATGTTTTTTTTGAATACGAAGAATGTATACCAATGTAATCTGCAGCACTATTAGCAAGACTCAAAATGTAGTGTCCTAGAGGACTGTTAATTTTTCTCCACTGAACTAACATAAAATAAATATATAACTGAACTTTTTATTGGGTGCATGTGTCTACCACGCTTCAGTAGTTCAAATATTTCCATCTGTTTAATATATGCAAAAATTATCTTATTAACTGTTATGCTCTCCTTATAGCAAGCACAAATGAAACAGATATACCTGTGTCCAGGAAACTTAGATGTTGTGCATTCCATCATTAGTTCCTCTAAGCATCACAGCCAATTCTTACTTCCACTGGAATCAAGAGAGTTTTGAACATTTCATATCTTACACAAAAAACAAAATACTTGGAGTAAATCTGTGAGTTTTTAAGCGGGAGTGAGAAAAGATATAAGAACCCAAAGTATGTACAATTATTTGGAGGTAATATTAAGAATAGAGGGATGATGGTTAAGTTTATTCTGCTTCTAAGGATTCCAAGAAAAATTATCCTGTAAATGTATAGATTCCTTTCTCTTAGAAGTAGTGACCTGCTGTTTCCCTGATGCCTTTTCCATGGTGCATGAAACTGGGAACCATAAATGCACATCCATTTTATCTGTGTCACCAGAAAATTAATTAAAAGTAGACATTGAGATTAGATATTACGAAGAAATTCTTTACACATTCGGTAGTGAGGCACTGGAACAAGTTGCACAGTGGAGCTGTGGGTATCCTATCCACACCTAGTAGGTGGCACCGCTGCCCATGGCAGGAGGGGGTTGGAACTACATGATGCTGAAGATCTTTCAGGCCCCTTCTGATGCTGCCCTTCCTATGACTGCGATAAAATATCATTGATTCTCTACATCATGGAAATTATAAGTAACACATTTACAAAAGTTTACATGTGATAATTAGATTGATAAGATTTAGTTATTAAGCTAATGTTGGGTGTTTGTTTGCTTGGGTTTTTTTGGTTTTTTTTTTAATATTGATATCATTTAGAAGATTATCTGGAAGTTCAGTTTTTAGAAATAATTGCAAAACGAAACCCAAGAAAAGTAGAAAGAATAGTATGAAAAAACCCAATAGAAACAAAACAAAAACTCCCCAAACATGATGAATTGAAGCAAGAGAATGACAATATTTCAGTTCTTACTTCCTTTCTACATGTAAGAATAAGTTTTAATAACAAATTATGCAAATACTCTTTTACAAAAAAGTTTACATCATGCTATAGATCATATTTTCATTATGAGTACAGATATCTTCTAATTTTTTAAAAAGCTTTATTTAGTAGGGAGAAGGTTTTTACGTATCAATACTGTTGCATGCTATATTATTTTTTATGCACTTTAATTTTGATTCTGTGACGTAAGCTATGGAGAGCTACTAGCCTGCTCTCATGACTTTCTGCTAAAAAATAAAAGCTGTTAATCAGAATAGTCTTGTATTAAGTACTAAGTAATAGTGTAGCTCTCAATTTATGAATGGGTTAATGGGGTACACCTAATTACTTTGCAGACAAATAAGGAAATTTTCTTGCTTCTGAGATTGCACAAGACATTTCATTATGATGTAAAATATATTTTAAGATCTGCTTAAGCATATTACACCCAAGTTCCCTAAATATACTATTGATTCCCACTTCCCATGGCCAAGTTTTAAATAGCATTTTTGTCTTCTAATTCTGTTTCTCTTAGGGATAGTTTCCATAGACTTTTGGCAGAAATTCTAGTGTAAATAAAAGAGTGGGATGTAGAACACTATCGTGAAAACCACTTTAGAGAAGTGTGATTTTTTTCCCCTCTGTTGGACAAAGGTTTTTTTCTGACATAAGTATGCTGAGATGTGCTCTTTCCCTTGAGTAAGAGTATAGTGCTCATGGTGAAGATAGCACTGAAGCTGGCATCTTGATTAAAATGGATGAACAGAGTCCCAGGCATATGAGGTACATTTGGTTCTCTCCATGATTTGGGGGCATTTAATTAAGTTTCTGATTAAGAAGTTGAAAGCAATTGTACTATGTGTTACTGGAGCTACTTTTTTCCTGGTAGCCACAACTGACCAACACGTGAGCAGATAGAGATAAATGGATTTTCCTCTCTAGTACTCTTTCATAAAATTGCTTATTCTATTCCTTCAAATTTCTCTTATTAAGTGGTTTCAAACTACGTAGTACCCTGATCCATTTGATTAATTTGAGAAAACCTTTCTTAAGGTGGAAATGTATTCATTCTTTGTTTACTTATTTGTTTATATTACTTAGAGAGTCTTTAATCATTCTGATGACCGGAATAAACTGATCTCTTCTCTAAAATTTAAGCACAGTGTGTGGAATATATGTACAAGATGGAAAATTAAGACAAAATCATACATTTCTTCTTTCTATCCTTGATTAGCAAGGCATCCAAGTCACTCTGAAACACGTGCTATTTGTGAATATATCCTAATTGTGGTTGGTTTCTTCTAGTTTTTTATTTGAGTTCAGAATAATAGGAACTAGAAAAGGAAAAAGAACTAAGATATAGTGCATTATATTAATAAAACCATTAAAGATTTGATAAGCATAAATCTTCTAGAGAATTTAAGTCTATAATGTGACTGAAAAAGGTCACTACGCTTGAGATATTCTAAACTGGATGCCTAAACTTTTGTGACAATGAAGGAGAAACCAGTTATTTAAGCTATGAAATCAGAAGGTATTTAAAAAAAAAATACCAGTATAAATACATTTCAGTGGTTTCACGGGTTTAATTGTATTTGCTATGTTGTGCTTCAGAACAGAACTTACAACTTACAAACGAGGTTTTAAGTCTTCACTTTTAACAACAACCACTTAGCTGGAGTTAAAAACCAACGGCAAAGCTCAAAGCAGTTCAGCCATCTAAATTACAGGACCAAAACCCCTATGCTAACAGAGCAGCAAGTTCTTGTTAAATTTTGGGTTATGTACATTCAAGAGAGGAAACACCTGCCCTTTCCTTTCTTCATGGTTGTAGCCATCAAGATCCACCCAGTAAGTGCTTGTATATGTGGGGTCTGAGGTTGTTTTGCCACTTGGACAGGCTGTCAAAGTCAAGTCTAGTGGGATAAAAGCAGACTAGGTGGAACAGTCCCACAGCTGCCAGTTAAATGGTTCCAGCTGAGTCTCTGGAAAAGCACCCAGGCAGTTTTGCCTTAGAGGTATCCATAACTGTTGGGCCATTTTAGTGATGTGCCTGGTTCCTGTGTATCCTGGTTGGAGTCCATTTTTGTTTCTAGTATATTAAAATCCTTCTTTTCACACACACACACACAAAAGAACACCACAAAAACAAAAACCAAAACAAAACAAAAACATCCCCCCCCAAAAAAAAAAAAAAAAACCCAAAAAAACAAACCAACAAAAAAACCATGATGCCCTGGCACTGAAAATTAATTCCTGGACAATTTAGAAGCCATTTAGATATCATTATAGTGGATTAAAACTGGGATATTAGTTATGAGGAAAATAAAATGGAAAAAAAAATGTGACGTCAGAATGGCATGATGACAGGAAAAAAGAATAAAGTATTCAATTCTGTCTAAGTAAACAGAATTCATCTCAATGATTCTAATGTTTAATCAAGCGCTGACTTCTCAAGGGTAATCTATTAGTGCTTTAAAATATATGAGCTAAAATGAAGTGATGTGCAGAAAAAACATTTGAAGGTAGCTTAATATGTTTCTGTACAATCAGAAATACTGGTGATGAAGATCAGGACAATACTGACACAAACTTTTTTTTTTTATGATCTTAACATTTTTCTATAAGGAAAAAGCTATAGTGACTTGAAATTTGCTGTGGAATTAGTCGTTTTATTTTCTGAGATGCTTGTTTTCGTTCTGGTTGGAGGTTATGAACCATTTTCTAATAGTTGTTTTTCTGGAATTTTAATAGATAAATGTGCTACGTGAAATAATTGCCTGTGAAGTGATTATGGTTTGAATTTTTTTGTCCTACATGGGGCTATGGGGTTTGGTTTGGCTTTGGTTTTATGCAGTTATCCACACCAAGCTGTTCATGTCAGATAGTAATACTCTTCATAAGGGATGAGGTTTTGCTGTGGGAATAGAAAAGCATTCATTTGACAATATGATATCCTACAAGCTAAAAATAGGGTTTCTTCAGTTTTCATATTATATACCACAGATTTTTTAAGAGCTCACTACATTTGAGATCAACCTTTTTTTTTTTTTTAATTGCTGTTGGGAGGGAAAATTGAGTGGAGTAAAGGAATAATTCATAATGCATATGTTGTTGAAGTTCCATAAATTTTCCTTAGGGGAAACTATGCATTGTTGATTGTTTTGGAGTTATTTTTTTCTTGTGTCTGTTCAGTTTTTATCAATATACTGGATATGTTTTTACTTCTCTTTTCAATAGCAGAAATACATAATTCTAAATGTCCACAGCCTGTTCTTTGTAATTTGTAGGAAACCTAAGCTTTAATATAACACTTTTTTTTCTCCATTAACTCTGTGGTAAGTCTCTGCATTTCAGTAGTTTGTCAAAGCAAGCAGAATGATACTCATAACTTGCTAACAAAATTGAAAGTCAAATATTGAAGACATTTCTTGTGCAATTCCCTGAAAAGTTTGTTCAGATGGGGACTTTAGGAATGTAGATATTTTTAATCTTTTGGTGCCATCTCGTGGTAAGAGGATGATTATATGAAACAAAGAGGTAGTCTTCTCCAGCACATATTTTCTAAGCTTACCAACAATATACCTTGCTTTGGAGATAGATATGCATGTATGAATTTTTATAGTGACTGTAAAGTAACAAAACAATTCATGCATAGGACAAAACTATCTTTTTTTTTTTTTTCCTTTTGAAGAGCCTTATAAGTATCAATGTGAGAAATCTCACAAAAATAGACTGTCATTACCACATAGAAATAGATTTTTAGTCTGCTGCATTAGGTCTCTGTAGCATACTTAACTGGTTCAAGGCAATTGTCAATATATTTTTATTGTAGTAATGCATTACATCTCTGTAGAATACTTTAATACTTAGCTAGCTCAAGGCAATATTCACTTCAGCATCCTGTAATGTTTAACAGAAAGCCAGGTCTGTGATAGCATTCTTGTTTTTCATTTTATTTTCTGGTTTTGGGTTGGGAAAATTCTTACCAGCCTGCATCCAAAAAAATACCAAGAACAGCACAGGAATGCTGTATGTTTTCATTGGGATTCAGCAAAATGAGTGGTTTTGGTTGTGCTAAATGAATACTAGGTTAATACCTGGGGGGTTTAAAAATAATGCTTGTAGGTATCTGCAATCAGTGCAGACCACATTCTTGCTCAATTTCTGAAGGAGTTTTCTGTGTGATAGTCCGTATTTGCTTACTTATCTTTAGCTTCCAATCTGATGAAATTTTCTGGATGCAAATACACTATTCTCTGTAAAGAGCTGGAAAGAGAATCAAGATGTCAGCCCTGCTTTTACTTAAGGCGGGGTTCTCCTTCTTTCAAAAGTAAGGATATTTTTGTTATTTTTTTACAAAAATAATAATTATAGTTTTTTTTTTCAAATAACATTCAAATATGCTGTAGTTATTGAAAATCAGTGTCAGATTATTACTTTGTGAGTTATTATAATATCCTCCCAGCTGAAGGAGGAAAGACTATCAAACAAAATTAGTACCAAGTGAAAACACTGTTTTAAGATCTCATCTTTTCTTGTAATGTCAGATGATTCCATTACTTTCTGTACACATGACCAATATTGCCTGTGTATTATATGCTTTCTGTATTTGTACAGAAAATAAAAATATTAGAAGGATAAAAATTCAAGATGTATTTTCTAGCATTTATATGGTAAATATTAAAATGTTAGTCACTAGAATGTGACTTTTAATAAGCAATCACTAGCTGAGGTACCACTGTGATGAGTTCAGCGTACTATGATTAGTCAGTTGACAGCTGAAGCATTTTGGATGGTTAGAGATTGTGTGATTTCTCTGATTAAGGTTTGCTAGACATAAAACTTCCTTCCTATCAGCTAGAATGAAGAGAAGAATCATAGCATTAATGTAATTAGATACAGAATTTCAACTGTTTTATACAGGTACATGGTAATATGATTATTTACTCCTCACCCCAGTAAAACTCTCTTAACAGTTAAGTATTGAATACTTCTCCCTCTTTCTATATCTGCCTCCTGTAATAGACTTTGCCTACAAAATTAAAGTGGTAAGTGACTTAACAAAAGAAAGAGCTGTAATTGCTCATTCCATTGAATCGGCATGATGTGAATTCCCTTACATGAAAGACAAATCTAAATATGTGTCATAGTTTTGATAGAAACACAGACAGAAAAGTGTGATGCTTAAGGCCCTACAAATTAAATCTTTAAAAGTTTTCTAGAAAGTTGTTTACCAACATCATATCTTCTTAACTTCTTATTCTGGATTGATACACATTTGTTTATGCATGTCAGTGTAATGTTCTTGCTGTTATGTTTAATACAACTTAGTACAGAATATTTTAAAGAATATTAAGGAGAGGGAAAGTAAAGTTCTGTTATATGTTTTGAAGGCGTTTTTTTTACACTTGGTTTAAGGCATTTTTAAAATGTACTTACTTCTAAAAGCTTCAGCTAAGGTAGGCGGTATGCTTCACCTGAAAAATGGAATGACACGGGCAAAAAACCAAGCACAGGTATGGAAAGATGATGTAGCATGTCATAAGTCGTCAAGGAGGAAGTGTCCCATGAGATGAGATTAAGAGAATTTGCAGACAGTGTTATGTGGATAAGAGGGAGGTAAAATCAGTTTAAGGGATGAAAAGAGTATGTAGATAGTTAGGAAAGTGTGTTAGAAAGATGAAATAATTCCATCTATCAATGTCTTCTTTGAAGTTAGGGCAGGAAGAGGAAACATGGTTGATTGAAGTGATTCTTCTTATTTGTGGAGCTTCTGGAGATGAAAAGAAAAGTTAATGATTTTGTGATTATCTTCAGAAATGCCTGGAAGTATGTACAGGACAATTTCAGAATATGTTTTTGAAAGAATTGCTAGAATCTCCTCATCTCTGTTGTAAAATCCCTTGTATTCCCTTTCCTCAAATTGCACCTATTGAACAGTAGATTTTGCTCTTGCAATCTCAGAGTGCATAATTCAGTCAGATTTTTAGGTAGGTAAATACATTATTTATGCTGGAAACTGTTAATCCTGTGTATAAAGGGGAGACTGAAAAGTGTCTGTCACCAAACTTGTCTAGATGATCAAAAGGAAAAAAATGCTTTTTAAAACTGTTTCTAGAGTTAGTCTGTCAGGTATGGTTGATTGCTGATCTATGGAACTTGTATATTTAGTGTGTTCTCCTGACTGTCAAAATTATTTATGTCTAGTGCGATGACCAGTTAGCCTGAGCAACACATACCTAAGCTGTGACAGTGAAAGAAAAAAATCATCCTGCTGTACAACTGCAGTAGTAAATAACTGACATGTTTCAGGGCCCACGAGCCTACAGAAATTTTAAACGAGACATAAAGGTCACAAAAGCACAGGTCCCTGACAATCATGGGTGCTGTTCTTACATGCACAATGTAGGTGTACCATCTTTTCAGACACTGCAGAAAACAGTCTGAATGAGTTTGCAGCTATGATGTTGTCCTTGGGAAAACAGAATACTTAGGACAAACTGGGAAGGGCTATCTAAATAGAAAAGAGAACTGCAAAATTAAAAATAGTGACACTGATATGCAATTTTTGGCAATAGGTTAAAAGATCTTACCATTGCCAAAGTAAACTTGGTTGTTTTCTTGTGAAGATGATAAACAAAGAAGCCTAGGTATATATCACCTTCAAATAGAGCACTTTTTTTCCTTCCCTACCTTTTACAGTGTAGAAATAATTTAAGTTGTCTGAGGTATGAATATTGAAATAAGACAAAAATTAAAATTATCTCTTACTGGACTGATACGATGAAGTAAACATGCATCAGAAATAAAACTGTGTTTTCCTGCAATGGATTTATATCCATCCTCTCTGATGTAAAGCACTGTGAAGGACTGTCATGGAGATAGCTGTCACTTTTTAGTATTGTTAAGAGAATTTAGGAAACTGAAGGCAAAAGGAATTAAAAACAGGAGTGAAATGTCCATCCTTAACAAATTTTAAAACATTATTTTCCCCGATTTAACCATAATTTCTTAATAGCCTCGCAATGTCCTGTGCAGGATAGAAACATTTTTAGAGAAACTAAACCTTCTAATTTCTAGAAGTGTCTCTCTAGCTGCATTCAACGAAGTTCTCCTCAGCCAAAGCAAAAAAAAAACACCTTTATCTCCAGATATTCCAGAAGTCTTGATGATAGTTTTATACCAGGCTACCGACTTTTTCTAGCTCCTTAGGTGTTTGTGACAACTGATTTACATGAGAAAGGAATGGTGACAATGATCAGCTGTCCTTTTTTGCTAGTCCACGTTGCTATCCACAATTTGCAATTCATAGATTTCGCACTTTGAAAAGACCATAACAGAGTCTGTCTTGCTTCTCATTAAAAAAAAAAATCTCAAAGCAGAGCAAATAAGAGTTAATCTGCCTCCTTCTGTGCGTTTTGGTACTTTCTGTGAATGGCATTTTGGTTAACGGCAGCAGTCAGGTGCTCTTGTCAGTTAGGCCGTGCTTGAAGTGCTGGGCGCTTGTTCAGGCGGAAGAGTCATGCATGTGGAGAAACAGGAGACTCAGGGCTGGACAGCACTGCAGAAGCTCCTCATTGTAAGCGGACTTCTGATGCCCTCTTCGTAATTCAGGGGAAGAGTTTGCCTCCAGGAAGGACTGAAAGCCACCTCCTACTATGTATTGCAACCTGGAGTTTGTATGCAGAAAACCACAGGAGTTTGAGGGCCAGAGTATGTTGATAAACTCACGTGCTTCTGTGCAGGGGAGACCCCAGCATTTCAAAAATTATTTAAGCTTGTGTTTAATTTCCATTACTGTTGACAGGATTTGATCAGATATACAAAATTCAGCACATTTACTTTTTTTTTTTTTTTTTTTTTTTCTTTTTTTTTAAAATTCTTTCCAGATAGGTACACACTTGTGCTTTGGAAAACTTTGTCCTTAAACCAAGCTGCCTTGTTCTGAGACAAATTTTCTAGCAGAAAATAAGAATGAAACAGCTCTGTATTTCTGAGGTTAACTTCATCTAATTTCCAGTTAACCATCAACCTTACATATTTGTCTCAGCTAGTGCTTAGTAGTACTATGTTCAGAACTTAAAATTTTTCAGACACCTCATTGGTTTTCACCTTAATGTTAATAAAAGGGTAATTTTAATTGCTCACATAATTCTTAGAAGGCAGTGGCTTTTTTCATAGCTTTTCATGTCCGATAAGTATTTGTCAGGTAGTTGATTTAATTGATTTAAGGACCACAATGAACAGCCTGCTTTAGTAATGAAATGAAGAGGACAGTTGGAATGATTGAATTTTATATAGAATGCACGTGATCAGAGCTTGTCCTGCAAGAGAAGTGCAAAATGAGAAGCTGCGCTGAGCTGAACATTCTTATTGCCTAGGAAGTGCTTAATTGCACTTTTGCTTCAGGGTACATTGAGCAGAAATTTTCACATCCAAAGCAATATATGAAATCATATATTTAATAAGATACTAATAAGTTAGCTCACTGAAATACTACAGTGTTGTAAGTCAAACACCGCCAAATATTTTAGAATTATTAAATCTTCCACATTAGACTGTAACATACAAATTACGAGCCTTTTTAATACACATATTTTACTCCTGGAATTTTAATGATTGTTGCATTATCCTTTATGTGTTTCTGTTCATAGAATTTCCAAAATTATAAGCAGTACTTTTGTAATGTTTCTTATATTCTAATGTGGCCCAACTCTTACTCAGTTCTTGATCACTGGCTTTCTTTCTGTGCTGTGGGTGCTGGTATTTCAAAGTTCCTTATATGTGTCATGTTCTTTGCTTAGGACAAACTTCTTATGTTCATTGCTTCTCACTTCATATTTCCTGTCAATCACGGATGTTTGTCTTTCATCTGTATGATGTAATATAGCAAATTAACAACCGAATGCTTTGGAATTCAATCAACAATTGAGTGCTTTGAAACAATTGGTGCTTGTGAACAAATGGTTTACTGTGACAGGCTAAAAGGAGTCTGAAGCCCTCTGTGAGAAACTTTATTATGTAGCTAAAACATAGAACATTTGTTTTTTAGCGTCAAAATATATTAATGTGGGCATACAAAACTTGTGTTGTAGTGGGCTTCTGAGTACTGTCATAACTCTTCCAGATATACCCTTCCTGGGCTGTATCACCAGGATCCACAAAAACCAGTTAAACTTGAACAGACCTAATTGGTGCAGCAGTGCGCTGGAACCATGTAAGAGACCATATGGCACAGTAGCAAGGAGAAACATCAGGAAATTGTTCAGACATCAACAATCATGTGATAAGTCCCTTTACATCTATCCATGAGAAAAGACTATCTCTAGGTATCAGTACACACATACAGATAATTCTTGGAGATGCTATGATACTTTGCGTATGCTTACAAATATATTTTTTCTAGCTTTTTTTCAGTCTTCTGCTAATTTCAAACATTGATTTTCTGGTGTACTTTGGTGCTTTTAAGAATATTCAGTGCTATCAAGAGTGTTCATGATGTACAGCTATAGTTCCTGGGTAATTTTTAGTGCATAAAGACTATTATTTATGAAGATTTTATTACCGATAAAGAAAAGTCAGTTTTTATCAGTTATTAGCTACTAACAGGTATGTGAAGTAATGGGGGTTATTGAGTTGCAACAATGTTTGTCCATAGGTACTGACCTCTTATCTATTTGTGAGCTGCCAGGATTTTTGCAAAAAAACCAAAGGCTTCAGAATTGCTGAAGACTTGAGGCTGGTTTTTGTCCATTTAAGATATTAGAATTAAAGAACACAGCCACCACCACCACCACCCTCAAACTACATCCACTTTGTTTTGTCTGTAGTTCTATTACCCCCTAGAAATATGTGCTATATAGACGCTTGGGCTGCACATGAAGATTATTTAGTGAAATACAAATTAAATCACAATTCCATAACTGGTGGGACTTTTTTGTTTTCAACTCAAAACTAACAATCATTATTCAGCCTAGAGAGGGAACACTGCTATTACTGGTGCATAGCAAATAAAGTCTAGTCTTCTTCATCTTTTGGGATTATCAAAAATTATAGAATACAGTTATGAGTGTATAGGTGTTGAGAACAGCGTTCTATCAGTTTTATCTTGGGCTGCTTTACACGTAATCTCTGGGGCTCTTTCTTTGTAAACACATCCTTGTCGGATTTGCTTATCCTCTTCAAAAACCTTCCGTTTCCTTGAGGTCCTGTATCATAATGCCTGTGGAAGGACTGAGAAAAAAAGTGTTCATGGGGGAAAGAAGAATTGGCACGTCTGAGCTGTGTATTGGGAGGTGAAACACATAACCCAGGGTACATATGATGTACAGTTCTCTGAAGGTGTGCAGCTTTACCCATTTAACACTACAGAGAAGTGAAAAGCAAACACAAACATCTTTCTACAGTGTTTTGGTTTTGGGCTTCCAGCACTAAGTAAGATCTATGTGAACTTCCAAGTCTAGGTGCTTGAATTTTCTTGCACTTTTGGAATTCTTTCTACGGAATTCTGTGTATGGAAATGTTGTGGCCTGTTAGAGACTGTCACAAAGATAAGGCATTTGTAAACTAAGACTGTGGAATAGCTCACAGAGTTTGGAAAAAAACTGTGCTAACTCAGGTTCATTTCTGTCCACTGGCTATGTATTGCATTTTATGCCTAAGTAAAAAACATGGCAATATATAATAAAATAAATCTGGAAACTTTCAAGTCTGATGAAGTAGCTTGCCACTTTAATAAAATGTTGATTTTTTTTTTTTTTAAGAAGATTTTTGTAAATTAAGCAATATTGATTTGTTTCCTCTGCTTCTTTCCACCATAGTCTCTTTGGAAACATAACATTTTATGTTTGATGCTAAATGACGTATCACATTAGAGCAAAGTGCGATTTGAAACAGCTGAAATATTTAAGAGAGTCAAATGTTAAATTGGAGACAGGTCATTCTTAATAGCAATGCAATTACAGTTTTCATACGATTTTTCCGCTTTCGGACAGCATTTCTTCTGCATGCTTAGAATCATTCCATCTTTCTTTCCTTGAAGACACAGTGGGTACATAAGCACTAACCATTTTGTGTTCAGGGCCTCAGGCTGCTTCCTGTTTCCAGTGAAGTTATAAAGTACTTCTGAAAATCCAGTAGTCTAAAGTGACAACTCTAAAATAGCAAACATAAGGTGAGATACTACTAAACAAAATATGAGTAATCATTTAGTTTTTCAAATTATGTTTAATCCCTAGACAACTGTGAAAGCCAGCCTGCAAATACTACTTATTTTATGTTGAACCTCCATTAATGGAACATTTAATTATTTTTGATTTCACCAAATAGGATCAGTGTGATTAAGATTGGCTCAAAAAACTTGGTTCTCCTTCTTTGTTCAGTTATTGTGAAACATATCTGAAAGTATACATTACATAATAGGCTTTTATTACCTTTTTCCTTCTAAATAAAATTAAAGTGCAGGGTTTGTCTTCTGGGTATAGCACTTACAAGATTAAGGACGGATAGAGGTGGAAAAGGAAGTTAATCTCCAAGACAGTCTTAAGAGATGGATTGTACTATGTTAATGTGTGCTAGTTCTGTCTTTAGATGTGATTATCATAAAAATTAAAAAAAAAAAAAACAAACTCTCGGCTGGGGTTTGTGGTTTGTTTTTTTTTCTCCCTTCTCAGTTACAAATCATCTTGAACATTACTTTTTGTACATTCAGTAAATATGGATAACAGATTAACCCCTTTCCTGTTTGCTGAAGTCTTTTATATTTCTAAGCTGTAGCTTGTTCTCCCCTCTCACACGCATTTTTTTCTATAATGCAGCAACACCAGTTTGTTCGCTTGTGCCAGGATAGTTATGAGAGTTCTTCTTTGCCTTTTCCACACCTCTCTTAAGCTGTGGTGCTCAAAATGAACTTACTATTTTAGCTGAGCCCTTCCCACTGTTGCTTGAGTAGAGAAGATGCACTTTATTTTTCTTAGAGGTGGTAATCCTCCTTATATATCAGGGGATGTTTTTGAATCCGGATGATGCCTGCCATTAAATCAAATGCAGTGATCTTTGCCTCACAAACATTAAGATGGTTGACATTTAGTAATTTTTCTCTGTCCACCAGGCATGATAATTATTCAATCATAGGAAGAATTTAGAGAGGAATTGGAGTGGAAAATATATATTTTTAATCAGAGAATGACTAATTATTCTGAAGCTGCTTCAGCCAATTCATGTTCCATACTAGTAGTAAATTCATTAGGCCCATGCTTTGAAAACCTGTAAATTGCAGTGAACAGTGTGTGGTCCTTGAGAATGCCTGATTCTCATGCTGAGCTGGTTTTATTTTATCAACATGTTAATGTGCTGCTGCTGGGTTGCTGGGTTTTCTGAATGTCTTCTCACTGAGTCATCCCATAACTTAACAGTTGCCTTGCTTACAGCTGCACACTTTGTCCAGTGCTGTTCCATCCCCTTCAGGGGGAGTTTACATCACTTCTCACCTAGAAATGGTTTATGGATTTCTTTAGTGTCTCATGTCTCTTGGTTGTAAAACATATCATAACACAGCTAATAGGATTGCAAAGGGTGGCCATTCACATCTAAATTCTCCAATTAGTCTTTCCTGTGTAATGCAAAGATCATAACATCTTGCTGCCAATATAAATTGTATTACCTACCTGTCCTACATTTATTTTCAAAAAAAATGCTGCTGTGATAACATACTGCATTCTCTAACCTCGTTCTATCTGTAAAACACTGTTCCTCCACTGAGTATTGAATCAAATTTTTCAATCTTTCTTCTATTCCTAATTCTCTTACAGAATTATTTCATCCTAGGTATCTCTGACTTTTCTTTTTTGTGCCTTGACTTTTGTCTATTTTACCTCTTTCTTTGCCTATTATTCTTTTATACTTATATTTATCAATAAAATGTATTTTATATTTTTGAGGTATTTGCTTCTCTATGTTTTGAATGAAATTACAGTGTCTTAGCCTAAGTTTATTCCCTGCTGCATTTTCTATTCCACTTTTGCACTACAAAAACTCTTGTTTGTGCCATATAGTTTCTCTCAAAAAATTACTCCTCCTTTGGTCTTCTTGTCTTTCCTGTGCATAATATTACCATAATCTTCCAGTCCTGTGGGATACTGCATCAGCTCTCTATTATGCTTATTATGTGGTTTTGAACTTTTAAAACAAAAAATGGTGTGTTTTCTAGGTTTGCTCACTGTTCCTTTGTATTAATGTATAGATGTCAAAGACGTTAGACACCTAATGCAGTACCTTCTTCACCCTGACTTGCTATCACCTGTGCCTTTTACCCTTCCTGCCCCTAGACTATTGTTATTTATTCTATTTTATATTCCTTTCTCCTGTCTATACCTAACTTACATGTTTGTGTTAGCACACCCCTGTTTCATCTTTAGAATCTTTTTTACTAAGCCAGTACATAAGTTTTCCTCCCTCATTCCCCTCCAAGTCCCCTAAGAAAAAAAAATCATCTTTATTTAATAACTCTGAAAAAATTTCCCCTAAGTGAGCAAGGCAAAGGAGTCCAGGTGACACGATCAAACACAGATTTATTTCCAGAATATTGTTCTATAGACTTGGAGGTTTTTTCCTTATGAGAAGTTTCCTTATAAGGTAATGAATAAAAGGAGTTTGTTAATGAAAAGAGTAAAATGTTTTTAAAGATGTTGATACTGTGGAAAAAGCTTTCATACCTTGGCGTGGATGAGCATTTATAGCAGACCTCAGCAATTTCCATAAATAAAGCTTTTGGAGGGGAAGTTAAATTGGAAGAGGTTATGGAACAGGATTTGGAAAAATCCCGAGGCACAAAGACATTGAAAAGGCTGCTGTTCAGTTGCAGAGCAGAAGGGGCTCACATGCAGCACCTGTCAGGGCTGAGGATGGAAATGACACAGCAATGCTGCTGTCCTGATCTGGTTGCTCTGTGATATGACTTCTTGCTGACCTCAGTGTCTGTCAATGGTGTTTGACATCTTACTCACTATGCCAGAAAGGTGCAAAATTTTCAACAGTGTGAGAGTGACTTTCTATCATATTCAGTGTATGGACATTTTTAGAACACCTTTCTCTCTCAAAACTGGTGTACTTTTTGTGGTTTTGGTATTTATTTCCTTCGCTGTCATAGAGCTGTCTGTCTTAAAGAGTTCCACTGAGTAATGTGAAGGAGGGTTTGCAAATTGGAAGGTTTGTTTATAGGCACTGGAATAAATCACACCTGATTTCTTCAATCTTCACTCATATAACAGTTACTAGAGAAGATATATCTATTTTACTGTAAAATAATGTTTTAAGAAGAGGGAGGAAATCATTGTTTGACATTTTCACTAAGTTTTGCTAATGTGTGTATATAAATTTCATAATATTGTAGTTCTGTGCTTCTCATCACTGAGGAAAAAAAAGTCCCCATAGTTTCTTTAAAAATCATAATATATGCTTTAATTATATATCACATTTTCCTCTGGGTAGCATCAGTGAATATCTTTAGCAAGTACACTTCAGTCACTGAAGTAGCTGGTATTTGTTGCTGAAACTGAGAACAAATCCTTGACATTTTTGTAGTAATATAAGGATAACACTGCCACTGACATTAGATTCTTATGCTAGTCTGCTTTACTCAAACGGGTGTTTGGAAGAGGAGTAAAAGAAACACCAGAGACAAAAAAAAAAAATAAAAAAAACCTTTGGGAAAAAGAAAGGATAGCTGTCAATACGCCAATGAAAATCCATTTTCAAAATGAAGGCTAGAGCAGGTAACTTCTGAGTGACACTGGATGGAAACTGGAAAAGGGAACACAATGAGTCATAAGGATAAAAACATTCAATGGGATGTATTGCAATTTAATTTATGTGACCTTTACAGCCTCCTAAGGATCACTTTTACTTTCCTTTTGGAGCCATTGATCCACTGAACCTTAATAAATTGATGTAGGACCTCAAGTAACCTTTCTCCTATGTTTACCTAAAGTCCTAATCTTCTTGTAATTGCTTGCTTTACTGTAAAGCAAGCTATAAATGAAAACTGGAAATTTTAAATGTTCAGCATTGCTTCTTCCCATGCTGACACTAGCATTTGGGTCGATGCATTTTTTTCTTGGCAGGTGCAACTAATGATATGTGTAGCAATATGACAGAGATCCAGTCTGACATAAGCCTTTCAGAACTGAGAAGCTGAACACCGCGGTGTAAAACATCAAGGCAGATTGGATAAAATAGCAGTTCTTTATCTACTAGTTAAGTCATGGTATGCTTTGGATGGAAATGGATTTGCTTCCCCTGGAGTGATTTTGGTAACAGATGGTCAACATTTCCTATACTGACAATTCCTAGAATTTTGTTGTGCAGAAAGTGTCTGAATATATTGTAGTATGTGTACTCTTGTAGCTGTATCTTTATGGATTTATTTCTTAGCCAGCTTTTAGACAATAGTATTAATAGAAGATGGGAGATTCAGATTTTTCTGATGACTTTGTCACCCAAGATTTATAAGGGGAGTCTATCATATATAGACACATCTGTCACATTTTGTGATTTTCTACGGCATTTTCGTCTCTGCAAGTGATTTGAAGAAGTCTGCTGGTAAAGATGCACAGATCATCTGGTTCTTGCTACCCCAAAAAGAGTAACTTTATTGAAGATAACTTTCTGTGAGGAAAAAAATAAAAGGGTGGATTTTCAGGCTTAAAGCTGGGAGGCAGCAAGCACCACACAACTGCTCTGTCACTCTCTCTCCCGTCCCCGCTGTGGGATAAGGGAGAGAAAGGGAAGGATAAAAGTGAGAAAATTCTTAAAGACAGTTTAATAGGGAAAGCAAAAGCTGCTCACATAAACAAAGCAAATGAAGATAGTTAATTCACCATTTCCCATGGGCAGGCAGGTGTTCAGCCATTCCCAGGAAAGCAGGGATCCCTCACATGTGGTAATGGTGACTTGGGAAGACAAACAATGTTGTTCCTGATGTCCCCCTATTCCTTTGTCTTCCCCCAGATTTATTGCTGAGCATGATGTCACATGACATGGGACATCCCTCTGATGAGTCAGGGTGGCCTGTCCTGGTGGTGTCCCCTCCCATCTTCTTGTGCTCCCCCAGTCTACTCACTGGAGGGGTGCGGTAAGGAGCAGAAAAGGCCTTGACACCATGCAAGTGCTGCTTAGCAATTAGGAAAACATCCCTGTGATATCCGTGCTGTTCCCAGCAAAAATCCCAAACACAGCACAACAAAAGATATTGTAAAGAAAATTAACTCCATCATAGACAAAATCAGTACAACGAGGAAATTATTCGAGGGATTCGAGTATGTTATGCACCTTGTGGGATTAAGTGGTGAGATTTCTCTGCTTTTTCCCACAAATGAGTAAAAATTTTAAAGTATTAATCATTTTACAGAAATACTTCATGTTTGTCAACGCATCAGTCCAAGCTATTCATTTATAATGCCAAGAAACTATATGTAAAATATCTCAGGTATATGCTGCATATATCTCTATATATTTCACATATACAGATTTGAAAGGGTTTGCCTTCAAACACACAGAATTATCAAATTCTGTTGTTCGAAGAAGAACAACTTTTTGCCAGACAGTTTTCTCAGGTATCTGGGTGGCATACAAATCATTATCTTTTCATTTATGAGGCCGGGATGGAAATATGTTTATAACTGAACAGACACTTTGAGAACATTGTTGATTCTAAGAATTGGAATTAGGGAACTATTTTTTGCAGTCTTCTTCATTTTTGATCTTTGCAAGGGAGATTTCACTTGCTGTTCTAGAGATTTGGTGAATTTTCAGAAGAATATTCTGTAGAGAAAAATGTATAGATACTGCCTAGGAGAGCATCACTCATTCAGAAATTATATCAAAATATTACATATAATATGACACAAGGTAGGAATAAATCCCTGTAAAAACATTGTAACACTTTCTAAGAAATGTTTAACTTCAAAGATCAATATATCATTAATCGCGTGTAATTTCTTTCAATTTAAAAAAAAGACTGTTGTTTAAAAAACCCCCGAAGTTAAATTATTAGCTGTCCGTATCTTAGTGAAACAGTCCTTTGTTCTAAGAAAAACCCCTCAAAAAAACCCAAAATCCAGAGACTAGATGGTAATTGACAGTCATAAATTATTCCAATGTACTAAATTTCTTGTATTTCTCTTGTACAATTTTTATTCAGTCACACTAAATACAAATAAACAGGACTTTTTTCATACAGAAATATATTTTGAATTCTAATTGACTTCTGATGGCAATTAAACTATAAACATTTGGTTTCCAATTATTATAGTAATTTATTCATTTTAGATCCAAATTAGAAAAAAGAGAAAGAGAAGTAATTAGAAACTGTTGTAAATACTGCATGCATCATAAAATAATTACTTATGTACAACAACAGAATTCACAGTACAACAGGTATATTGCTATAAGTCATTGAATTTTACTGGGATAAATGTAATCCTAATCTGTTATGAAAAATACTGATTTTCTAGCTAACTGTATTTGTGAAATTGTATCATTTTAATTAAGATTGTTTGTTGTTTAACAAAGGAAGTAATTGGATAAACCTATAAAGTATGAATCCATTTTCCCTTTGACCATGACAGTTACCTTGCAATCGTTAATACAGTGTTCCTAAACTGTCAGGCAGCCTGTTGAGAGCTTCCTAGCTAAATGTGACAACACATGCACTGTTTGGATTTTGTTTTCTGGCTGTTGTGGATGCAGTTGGAGACTCATTGGAGCAAAATATTAAGACTCATTGTCACTTTGGATATGGTGTGGACAGTTAAAGACTCTGCCTATCAGAGCCTCTTGCAGCTTTGTATTTTCAATATGGACTAAAAAGAGCTGTTAGGCAAAAAATAGTCTTGCTTGATGTAACATGGGACATGCAGGGCTGGTCAGTATTGGTTGAATAGCTAATATTGGTTGCTAGTTTATGAATGTCCAGTGGCCTTGTAAAAGGAATCTGTAGTAATAGAGAAACNAAAAAAAAGAAAAGAAAAAAAAAAAAAAACAAAAAACCCAGAACAAATTAGCAGAGTTGATTGGAGAGGACTTATCAGAGAATCAGAAAAGAAGTGAGTTTCCTTGAAACACAATATTGAAAAGAATTAACAATAAAATATAAATTTAAAAGCAAAACAAAGTCTTCAATTTTGTTAGTTTTTGCTTGCTTTCCCTTCAGAATATTTTTCCTATCTTCATATAATATTCCAGCTAATATATACTTTGCTGAATAAGCATCCTTATAGCTGCAAAATTTATACATGCACACATACTTACACAGAAACAAAACAAACAAGCAACTGTACCCAGAACTGGAAACTTAAAACTTTACCAGCTATCCCACCACCTCTCAGATGGCATTCACAATAAAGCTTTTACTGTCTAAAGAGCTCCAGTATTGTAATGCCAATTCCAAAACCATTCATGGAATTATCTCACAGAATTCAGATGAAAAAGAAACCAGCTAACACTAAAAATCTATCAAAAAGTCTAATTCTCTCCTTATTCCTCAAACATTTTTTTGTTGTCTTGACATTCTGTTACTCCTAGCTACTAATTATTTTAACAAAGAATTACAGACCATTAATTTGCTTGTATGACTATTTACTTCATTCCATCCAGACTTTTTAATCTGGATTTTATCTGATTTTATCCAAAAGCAGAATTTCTCCTTTCTCTAGGCTGAAAAGGATGAAAACTCTCCATCCAATGCTCATTTTAAATAATACACCAATAGGCACTGTAGGTGCTGTGTATTTCCTGCCAATTGGCAATTCACTCTATTCCAGTGTTTCAACTTAAAAGACTGATTGGCCAAAAACTGTTGTGTTTCAAAAAAGTAACATGTCATCAAAGTAAACTTTACCTAAGTTCTCACCTCCAAATCATTTTTTTGTGAATACCAAAGCCAAAACCAACCAAACAACCAAACAAACAAAACCAACAACAAAGCAAAACAAAACTAACAAAAAAGCCCCCCAGAATAGTAGAAAATTATTTTTGTTGTCTGTCTGTCGTCTATCCTGCAGGCAATCTCTGCATACCAGAAGAAGACATCTCAGATGAATGCCAAGGTCTGGGTAGTTTCCCAGGCATTCTCTTTTTTCTTCCCCTTACAGCTCTTTTAAGAACAAGTTTATCTATAATTACATAGGATTATTCCAGGCTTTCTTAAGTCAAATCACTGTATCCATTCATTTTCACTTGTTCTGGAAGATCTCTACTTTCCAAGTTAAAACAAATAAATACGCACACATATCACACTATGGGTTAATCATTGCTTTTAATTTATACCGTAAGTCAGACTTTTTTGTTTGCCACTTGGTCCTTCTTCTTTTAAAAGCCATTACTTTGGAAAATCCTCACGGCTTGCACCGTGGACTTGCGACTTCATTACTTGCCGCTAAGCAAGATTTGGGGAGATGCAGGGTGCTGATTCTCTATAATCTTTTTTCTTTTCTTCTCACTCTCCACTTTGTCCTGTTTGTCAGTATGTGTGCTGTTAAACTATTGATTCTCCAGACACTGTGAACCGTGCTTAGACCTTCAGGATGCAACCCCTCATGCAGAAGTTACAAATGTCCTCCTGAGTTTGGCTTATTTCTCCCATGTTTGGAAGAAAAGGGCTGCTTATGCTTACCCACGTAACTTCACTCAATACTCCATCTGACACATAGGTTTCTTCATTTGGTTCAGCAAAGCAGATATTTTCCCCACGGACTAAGGGGATTCTGCTTGTTATTCCATTTTGTAGTTGCTCATTAGTCCACACTCAATTATGTCAATGCTCTATTACTTGAGTTATGCAGCTATAATAACTTCAGTGTATTTATAGCTCTCCAGAGCATAGCTTTATCCTACAGGTAGGAGCTTACTATTGTTTTCTTGTCTACCACACGTCCTCCTTACTGAGAAGGCAAAAGATTTCCCTTGACTAATAGTAAATCCACTGCTATTCATATATTAATGACCTCATCAAGCAGGCTTAGAACAGGGTACACAAGTACAGGATACAGAATAAAAGCCTCTCAGAAGAGGATAAATGAGAGACCACTCAGTATTGTACCTTGAGACTTCAGATGGTGAAATTTGCCTTCTTGCCTGTCACATACTTGCTCTGCAATCTCAGATGATCTAGAATAACAGAATAATATTATATTATTGTGTTCTGTAGGGTCAATAGAAAAGAATATACTCCTTTTCTGCATCATAAATGAAACTGTAATGAATGCCATAAATATTGCTAATGTTGCTGTAACTGCGATGATCCAAGACATTACAGATGAGGTATAACTCCTTTAATAATGTCAAAATATTTTTCTAGCCTGTCTGGTTGTATTTGGAAAAAAGGAAACCATAATCCAAAACATTCTTTCAGGCATAGAAGCCGTTTCTATCTGAAATAGAAAAAGTGGAGTTTATACAGGAGTTGAAGACATTTCTCTATTTTTAATTAGATAGCTATCAATTGCATTAATTCTGTAAAGAAAAAATATATATAGATATATATTTGTCATCAGTGAAACAGATTGGTATGAAAATAGTATTGTAGAGAATACTGAAAGATATTTATCTCAAAGGAAAGAGAGATTTAGTTAGTTTATAACCTGCTGACATACAGAGGTTAAAAGGGAAGGGAAAGAGAATATGATGCTCAGTAAAAACAGAAATTCATTCGAGTTCATTGTTTTTGTCTTCTAGATGAGTTTTGAAGTTCTGTTCTGGGTTTATCTTTGAAAGGTGTTTTGTTGGTTACCCTTGAAAACCAGGAGAGAAAGATCGGAGATGTGATGACTGTTTTGGATAAAATGTCTCTATTGGCAGCTGGATGTAGCCCTTACCAATTACCCATGCAAGGTCATTCCCAGTTGAAAGTGGTTACTGATTTTCAGCCATGTATTTCTCAGAAAAGCATACAGCAAAGAGTGTGAAATGTGTTACATTATGGGGGGAAAAAAAAAAAAAAGTAGTATTCGGTGATTTAGTTCTCCAGAGAAGTGTTCTGGTAGGGAACGACTTTCTCTTCACATTATTGAGGTGGGTATTACAAGTGGTTTTCAGCATATTGGTTTTTTCCTGAAATAATTTTCAAGTATTTGTTTTTTCAGGAAGTGTTCTACATAGATGATACCTGGACAGGAAAAAGTAAGCATATCCTTATTTGGCTTTTATTACAAATTCAGTGTCTCTCTTCTGGCTATCTCTGAAATAGTCCAATATCATTACTGTTTCTCCAGATGCTATAGAAAGCCAGCAAACCAACTTACATATATATATATATATATAAATATATATATATCTTTGTATAGCCATCAAACATGAAAGATGTATTAAAAGAAGTTGTACAATACAAATACATTCTTAAATGTCAACAGACTTGCCCTTGTGACTATTTCTGAAATCCACAGGTCTAACTGACTTTTCCAGCTCAGCTTGGTAGTCCAATAGAATCTATTGCATTGGCCTAACCTCTCGTACCTTGAAGGCTGAGACACAGGGATTGTGTAAAACAGAACTATTCAGATACTGCAGAAGGCATTCAGAACACACTTGATCCAAGTGTGGAACCCAGGGTCAGACTATGCATAATTTAATTTATCTCATCAATGTCTACCTGTATTTTCTTATACGTCAGTGTCAGTATATGGATAAATTATGTTTTCTGAGCATGAAAAGCACTCTTGAATGCCAGTGTAATTATAGTGCAGTTTTACAGTATACAGAAACATTCTTAAGTGAAAATTTCCTTGCCTCCGAAGATTTTAATTGACCCATGTCCATCACAGTTTATCAAGCCCATGTGCTACTTAAGAGTAAATATCCTTTTACAGGGACCAGAAGAAAACGATTTGCAGATTTTTGCAGTTGTGCTGTAAAACTAATTTTGAAAAGGTATCAGATGCAGCCTGCTGTGTACTGTTCTAAAGCAAGAACCATTTGGGAAAAAGGAGCTCTTCTTGCATATCTCATACAACAGATAGTTTCACATTGCATAGGCAACAGAAAATATTATGCTGCCTAAATTGAAAGCACTTCATCATGCTGCAGTACACTGTAGATGGTCTAATGCAAGGCACAAAAGGCTACAGACTGTTATACATTATACATGTATCTGGTATATTCTTAAGAGGTTTCTCGTCATGGTTTGACATTTATAACAGCTGATGGACAAGTTATAAAGGAGGATCTATAATTCCCACTCACTAAAAGTGAAGAAATTATGATAATTTCATCCAACCACAGAAAACTAGCATAATAAATATTAACACTCACTACATTTTTTTTTTCATAATATCAGGTCATCCTGGTCCAATAAACTGCAGTTAACCCATAAGGAGACTTTTATTTTGCTATATAAATTGAGAACAATGCAAAAAACCATAGCAGAGTTTTATTATGCTAAAATAATTGTTAAATAATTGAGCACAAGGTGAAACTCCAGGCACTTTAAGAAATATTTATAGGAAAAAAATTCAAATGCATTGCAAATGTATCTTCTTGTCATTCAAGATTTTTTTTCTTCCAAATGTGAATTTTATGACATTTGTCAATAATTGAGTGAATTTTTCAATACTTACACTCTTATTCAAATATATGTGAGAAATAAAATCATATGCTTTAACAAAATTTTTTAAAATTGTTAATTTCGACTGTGTTTTTTCATGAGAAATGGTTGCTTCCATTTCTTCCTGACTGCTAAGAAAGAATGTAATCCTTCTGCTATCATCTAATTAGCAGGAATGTGACTATCCATGCTGCAGGCACAGGCACTAACACAAGTTTGAGGAGCCAGTGTATAGACATCAATGAACACTTTATTAAATTACACAGTTTTCTAAGCAGGCACAGTCTCTCAATGCCCCAATTCTTTATGCTTTAGTGAACTGGCTCTGCTCTCTGAAGCTGTAAGGTTTCAGCCTGAGCTGAAGATATAAACTCCTGATGAGATTAGAGTGAGTTTTTAGATATTTGGCACGCTTCTGTGCTTATTCTATTTCCCTAATAAGGCTTAGAGTTTGCTGGCAGGTGAAAGCACTGGATAGCAAAGGCTATGAGATTTAAAATTCCACCTGCCCTGAAGGAAAAGCATGTCTTTTTCTTAACTGTTCAGCATTATTCATTATAATTCACCCTGTTCAGGCAAACACTTCAGTACAGGGAGAAGGAATAGTCACTGGGTCTAGATGTTCAATGATCTCTCAGGTTTCATTCTTGGCAAAATTCATATGGAATTTTCTAATATTTTTATTTCCAGAAAAGCCATGGTCTGTCAAAGATGAAATGTGAGGAATAAGAAAATTAAAATAGGGCATTAACAAAACCTTTTCAGCATATTCTCTTGTGTCTAAATTACAATGTGATAGTGATGGAAGGAGATTTACTTTCACTGATAAATCACTGTTCTCATCCTACTCCATAACTCTTCAAAAAAGAAAACAGCATTCTCTAAATTATTTGCTGGTACTCATCAGAACAGGTCATCGTCCTCATCTCCACCATCATTCTCTCCTACCCTTCACCCAGCCATACCAATGCTAAGGGTTCATGAGTTGAGATAGGGACCAGAAGAAAACACTCCAAGGGCAAAACAGGCTCAACTTAGAGGTACAAAGTGAATTCATTATTAACAAAATCAGAGGAGCCTAATGAGAAGCAAAATAAGCCCTTAAAAACACTTTTTCTTCCCCCAGCCCCTCCCTCCTTCCCACTCAGGTCAGGGTGACAGGGCATGGGGGTTTTGTCAGTTCATCACCAAGATTCTCTTCCACTGCTCTGGGAGAGGAGTCCATCCCCTTCTATTCTGTGGGGTCCCTCCCACAGGAGCCAGTTCTCCGTGAGCTTCTCCAACATGGTTCCAGTCTCACAAGCAGCAGTCCTCCCAAAACTGGTGCAACACAAGTCCCTCCCACAGGCACACAATCCTCCCAAAACTGCTGTGCTGTGGGTCTCTCTTTCCATGGGGTACAGTCCTTCAAGGACAGGCTGCTCCAGCCTGGAAGAAAGGGCCCTCTCTCTCCACCAGGTCTCCCACCAAATCACAGCCTCTTCTAGGAATCCCTCTGCTCTGGCATGGTGCAGTGCGTTGCAACATGGTTGATGGAGAGGCTTTTTGATCCAATGGCGCTTCTCACGATTTTGCATATTTAAAGGCAGCACAAGCACAGGAAACTCCTTGTGTTCCAGCTCTCCCGCCAGAAGGTGTGGGGGCCTCAGAGCCTCTGGACTCCAGCCTGGGCCTGGGCCAGGGCCAGGCCCTTCTCCCTTTCCCCCTTCCCCCGGTATGGTGGCATGGGCCCCGGACACTGAAAGGAACCGTCCTGGAGCCATAGGCAGCTGAAAACCAGCTATGAGCTGCTGCACAGCCAGGAGCATGGGGCGCTTCTGGGGACCAGCGGGTGTAACCTCCCACCCCCCCTTCCACACAGTCCCGCAGCCGGGATTTCACCTAAAGCGGCTGGGACCCCCACGCAGGAGCTGGCGGGAGCCAGCAGAGTCTCTCTGCAGCCAGCTCAGTTCATTCTAAACTGAGAAGAACATCGTACGCAGCCAATGAAGTCACCTTTCCTTCTAAGTCAGCGAGAAAGAAAAAAGCAAGTCACATGAGGGAGAAAAATATAGTGGCTCCAAGGTCAGAAAGAAATAGGCAGTAGGTCACATGGGACGAAACTACAAATGGAGGCAGGAAAAGAGGGCAGAGGAGCTGTGGCGCGTAGCTTAAAAATGCTTTTTGCAGGCCCTGGTAAAAACTGTAATATCACAAACTGTATGTCTCTTTCTAATCCATTTGAAGTACATAGGGATACGAGGAATTCACGTGCGGCTTGTGAAGATATGAGAAATGCCCATGACAGGCTATATAGAAGTTGTGATAGGCTTTTAGAGATTTTTGAAGAAGAGAACCATTGTTTTTTTCAGGCCAGAATAACTCATCCTTAAAAAGACTGAAACCCTATGTCTATTGGGCCCATGACTGCAGTATGAATAGACTGTGAGATTTTCGTGGGAGAAATTTTTTTCAATGGAGCAGATTTAGGGTGAATCTGTTGCTGGTGGCAGTTTGGAAACTACATTAAAGCAGAAAAAAAACCACCTCTTTTTCCTTAAGTAGTGGAGAGACTTTTAAGAACTGCAACACTGACCAAACCCCATGTTTTGTTATCTTTTGTGCAGTACAGGTGGGAAGGAGGGGGTGCTGAGAGAGAGGGGAGTGTGCTTTTGCTTTAATTTCTTATTATTTCTTTTTACTTTTAATTCTATTAGCAATAAACTTATCTCTATACAGCAACTGTTTTAAGTCTCAACCTGTTTCTCCTTGCAGTGTTTTTTCAGTTTTCCTCAATATAATCTTATTTCCCCTCATGAAAAGTAACAGATTTCGTGGAGCTTGGTGCTTAGCCATGTTAAACCACGACACATGGACACCTCCCCCACGGGCTGCGGGTGGATGTCTTCATGCCCTGTGGACTCCCATGGGCTGCAGGGGGACAACCTCCTCCACCATGGTCTTCACCATGGCCTGCAGAGGAATCTTGGCTCTGGCGCCTGGACCATCTCCTCCCCTT
>VZRR01001625.1:209094-303960 GCA_013398015.1 Oreocharis arfaki
TCCTTCTTCACTGACCTTGGTGTCATCATGTTGTTTTCCCTCACATGTTCTCATCTCCCCCTCTTCTCTGACTAGAAAAAAACTGTGTCCCACTTTGTTTTGATTTTTTTCTTAAATATGTTATCACAGAGGCATTACCAACCAATTAGAGAAAATCCTTTCTAATTGGCCCAGCTTTGGCCAGCAGCACGTCCATCTTCAGAACCATCAGGGATTGGCTCTGCTGGATATCGTGGAAGCTTCTAGCAGCTTCTCATAGAAGCCACCTCTGTGCCCCCCCCCGCCCCGCTACCAAAAACCAGGCTGGGCAAGACCAACACGGCATCTGAATTGGTTTGGTTTTCCTTTTTTTTTTTTATTGTAAGAGGTATTTCATGTTGTGTTGGTTGGTTTTGTTCTGTTTTTTTTTTTTTTGAAAAAAGAAGAAAGGGGAAGGCAAGGCAAGGCAAGGCAAGGAGAAAAAGGGAGGGATGGAAGGAAAAAAGGAAGGAAGAGTGGGAGGGAGGAAGAAAGGGAGGAAGAGAGAGAGAGAAAGAAAGAAAAAGAAAGAAAGGACAATCAAATACTAGAAAGCTATAACTGCTGGGTTAGGATTTCAGTTGGGTTTTATAATATACGAAGTAGAGGACTACTCTCTTTGTAAAAGAAAAAAGTCTGCTAATAGTAAACATGGATGTTTTAGAAGACAGAATGGCTACTGGCTAAACACAAAAAGGATAACTGTTTAGGAAGAAATACAAGGGATGAATTCTCAACGTAGGAGGAAAGAGCTAAATTCACTATCTGGGAGAGTATAGCAGACAATTTATGGGATAAATACAACTGCAAAATCTTATGGAGGGAAACTCAGAGGACTGGCAAGACCTTATCTAAATGGGAGGGAACCCTGTGTCTAGAACTGCATCATTTGATGTGGAAAAGCATGTTATGCTGGCTAGAAAGCAAGAGAATTTCAGTTGCTTTCAACCCACGAAAGCAAACCTAAAGATGCTTTTGACATGAAATGAAATAAATGGAAAAGGATGTGGTTGGTCTGGAATGAACAATCCGTATTCATATATAGGAGAATAGGGTGACCACTGGTGGCAGTGGTCACTGGTAGCAGTGGCACCAGACATAGAAAGATATAATGAAAAGAAATAATGACACTGGAAAAGAAGGGATAGGGTTCTATGCGATAGAGCTTGAAAACATCTTGAGAAATACTCTGGTCATACCAGCTGCAGGCAGCCCATTTCTGAAAGCAGTTTGCTTAGACTGTTCTTCCAATCCTTCAGTCACATCTGATTTCAGCTGCCATCTACCCCTGCAAATATATAGGAAGTTTTACTTAGTGTTTAACCTAAATCACTGTGGTTGTGATTGAATTGCTTATCTGTGGTGTGCATTGGAAATAATTTCTTAATTTCAAGAAGTGTTTGTAAAAACTACAACCATAGTCCCTTCTTCCTCTTGTTTTCTTTATGTAGACTGGGTAACTAAGTGTTGTTGTTCTTTCTTCAAAAATAATATTTTTTTCCCTAAATGTTTTGTTGCTAGCCTGATGTCTAATACTTTACATGTTGTAAGTATCTAGATGTGTGCTCAAACCTGAACACTGAATTTAAAATGCGGCTGAATGGAGAGGAAGGATTATTTCAGACTTCTTAAGAATAATTTTCCTGTCCACATATCTTCTTTCCCCTTTTCTTTTTCTTCTTCTTTTTTTTTTCTTTTTTTTTTTTTAAGATAGGTTATAAAAAAGTCCACTGTATTGAGATTGTTCAGAACTATTATACTCTTTCTCCATTATTTTCTCCAGAACAGTGCCTAGGTAGTTGTTGGGAGGACAGGGTTAAAAGCAGACGAATGGTGAGGAGAATGGTAGATTTCATCAAGTGACCTTGCAACTGGGAATGCTAAGGCATGAAGAATAAGTGTGGGAAATACCATATATTATGCCTACTGCTGTTTGTTCTCAGTCTGTTTAGTGAAGCAGAATTTCTGTGTGGAGGTGATGTAGGTGTTTCGAGAGATTTGGAGGCACTCTCACAGATGTGCGTGAGCTCCGTATTTTGGGAGAGAGATCAAAGCAGAGATAATAATGATCACAGAGGAGATCAGAGCTTGGTGGTAAACTGCATGTACACAGGCCCTTGTTAAATGTGTGCAAACAGCAGGGCCTCTGTCCATCAAGATGGACTGAGCCTGATGATGCTTGAGTTCCCACTTGGGTGGCTCTGCCCAGTGTTGCTTCAGGATCTTCTGGTGAGTGAGTAATGAAATAATTTTGCACTTTGTATGTCAGACATGGGTTTGTGGTTGTTCTGGCTGCCTGCCTGTGTAAACTCACACAGTAGCTCATTGTTATGTTGTGCAACCTATTATGATCTTTCCACTTTTTTGCTATATCCTGCAAATTTCAGGTAGCTTCGTCAATTTTTTTTTTTTAATACTTTGATTTTTTTTTTTTCTTTAATTCGTCAGGGAGGGTTTATATACTCTATAAATGTAATAAATTAACCTTATACTTGTTCATCCATATCATGCAGAAAAATACTGGGTAGCTACCCTGTGAAACTTAACTCAGTATATATAATCAGGTAGGAAAGAGTAATCTAGAAGGAATAGCAGGGTGCCACACGTAATGAAATGATTTGGGTACTTCACAAGGTACAGAAATTGTAAAGATTCAAATAACTTCTGCATGCTCACAAGTCACCTACCATTTTGTCACTGCTGCATGTATGATCTCTCCCCCAAAATTTTAGTGACAGAGGTAAATTTAACTATCTATGTAAAGAACTGCCATAATAGTGTGGTACTCTCAATGTCGTACTGTGAGAAAAGGTGTATTCACTGTATGTAGAGAACTAAGAATTATTGTTAGCTATCCATTTAATCTGATTAATATGCAAAATCCTCATTAATAAGCAGTCAAAATTGTTATTCAAGATAACTTACTAATACCTTCTGCCTCTTCTCTGGTCTTCTGCTCACCCTTTGAATGTCCCACTCTGTCTTAAGCCTGAGGGTTTCACTCTTCCTTAAGAAGACTAGGGAAAAATTTTGGCGTGGCATCCGGAGATTTTTCCAGGGTGGAGGACTATATTCTTCACAGCAGGAAAACTGGGAGGTGTGGGTTTTGATACCTTTTTCCTCTTCAATTTAACATCAGCTTCAAGTTATGTTTTCCATGTTTTGGATTTCTGTTTGCTTAACTACAGTTTTGGATATCCAATTACTGAACTACCAGTGGAACACAGATTGCATCTTCAACCTTCCACTTTGAATTTAGTATAGCACATGTTCACTTGGGTTTTTTAATAACAATTAGGATTTGTAGTACAAAAATATACTTAAAAATAAGACATAAGTTATGCTTACATTTAATCTCTCTGTAGCCCAAAAACTTTTCTAGAAAAAGTTGTAACATCCAGTATTCCTTTTTCTTTTTTTTTTTCTCTGCTTGTTTTTCAGTACCTTTCTCCCCATGAATTGTGAAAATAACAGAAAACACTCATTTGAGTGAAGTAGTTTTGATGATTGGGAAATATGATTGGTATTAAAAATTATAATACCTAATCCCTGAAATGTTAGTTGATGGGTTTTTTTGGTTTAGCATTGAACTGTGTATATTCAACTCAAATTCCTAAGCAGATTAATAGTTGCAGGACTTCATAAAGAAGACTGAATTAGAAAGTTCAAAGGTATAACTGACTACTTTGCAAATTCCAGTTATAATTTAATAACTTGAAGTGTGGTCACTGTGGTGTGCAAGGGTTCTGCTGCAGGCTATGAAATAAGCAGCTTATTGACAATTTACCAATTATCTTCTTAGTTCAGAAACAAGCAATTAAATTATGAATGACTTTAGTTGACTTCATTGGGATATAATACATACAGTACTGAACATAAATCTATAATACAAGGAGTGATGAGATTAGAATCCATTAAGAATTGATCATTTGACAGAGCTAATTTGTCTGTTTCAAATGCTACTAAAATTCTTCATAAAAATGTATTGTCTTCTTTTCCCTTAAGGAATAACTTCCACCAATAGGTTACACATACAGAGGGAAAGATTTGTTGTTTTTTGAGTTATAGTTTCTTGCAAAGCTGTCTTTTTAAAGTACTTGGTTCATTGCACGATGCTCTAAAGCATTAGAACTTCTGATTTTGGTAAAGATATGGCACATAAGTTAATACAGCTAAATTATTTGAGCTGAAGGGTCTTCTGAGGCTCGGTGAAAATACAGCTTTTTCTGCACTTAGCTGTCTTGCTACTTCTACTTTTACTAGCTTGTTAAATGGTCGCTATTATTTTAAAACCTAGGCAGAGGTTTGAATTTCATTTCTGACATCATAAGCCAGGAACCAGAGTTCTAATGAAACAGAGAGGCACCTTAAAAATTGCTTAATTCAAGGAAGAACCATGTGTCTCATGGCTGATGGCCATAGGGACTTTGGCTGTAGGCTGAAGGCTGTAGGAACTATGATAGAAGGTCTGCAGACTGTGGTGGTAACTCTACACCGGTGGCTGGAGAGGGTCCAAAAATTTGGAGACATCAGATTGAAAGTAAGGAAAGTTTCTCACTGTGGCTGTGTATAAGAATTGCACTATTGGCATCAACTCTGAGAGCGAGAACTAAACAAGAACAAAATATGCTCTGCTTACTTCCAGTGTAATAAAATTAAATATTGTTCTTCTCATGAGATTCTAACACAGTTTAGCCTAATTTTTCAGAAAGCATCTTCTGTTCCCAAAATATCTTTCTTTTGTACAAACATAGCAAAAACGATTGAAAGACAAGATTAGAGCTGTAAGTAGCTTCCAACTGAAAGAGAAGTGGAGAAAACAGGAACGCCATTGCATAAATATATTTTCTTGAACAAGTTTTTTGAAATGGCACACAATTAAAATTCAGTTCAAGTCTGACCAAGGTCAAATACACAAAAATTCTTGTTGGCAACTGTCCCAAGTAAATTTTTTGTTGTTCAAATTTGCTCTTCACAAGAGAAATTAACTAAAATTTCTTTATTAGAAAAAATTAAACAAACAAAATCTTTTGATCTGTATGAAAATTACTATTTTAAATTTAGTTCTGCTGAATTCCAAAAGCAACTATACATGAATGCCAAAAAACAGATGAAAAGAGGACATAATTTAATATGAAAATAACATCCCTGGTGTAAAAGTTCAGTCTCCTGAAACAGTAAGTGGAACCTTGACACGTGCACCAGTTAAAAGAATTCATGGCCCGTCTTTTACAGCTGTTAAATCTCATGAGTTTCAAATGGCATGAAGTATGTTTTAGTAATGGAGGGAGGGGTCGCATGAATGAGAAGCAATATATAATATTTTTCAAATTTTGCTAGAAGTTGAAAATCAAATGAATACATTTGGAGTGGCACTAAAATATTTTCTTCTATGTTTTGAGAGATATAGAAGTGACCAACCTGTGGAAAGTACTGCCTAATGGTTTTTAAATTGTTACCTGAAAGCAAATGGTGATAAACAGCTTCAGTGATGGTTGATCCATCTCTTGCATACTGGAAATTGTTCCAAGAAAACTCATTAAAAATAATACAAACCCAAAAACCTGTATAAACAAGAGCACAGTTGGGCACGATGCTCTTCTGTAGTAATTTTAATGTAATTTAGAAGGATATTACACAGAAATATCGGCATTGCACAGGAAGATATTACACGGAAATTTGACATATCTGATAGATTTTAAAAAGCTTTATTGTTTTTTCTCCTTGTTTCTTTTCTATTGTGGCAAAAATTCAAGAAGTGATCATCGGGAAGAAGAGGTAGAGAGAGATTTGAGGAGAAAGATTGGTGAAATAGTTCCCTTTAAAACTATTTAAAGGTATTTTAAACTCTTTAAATTCTTTTTAAAACAAATACTTGAAGCCAGCCAAACTATTTAAATTATTCTGAATTTTCAGACCCTTCCCTAAGAGAAACTGTTTTGCAAAAAGTTAGACAGTTTTCCAGCTAGTTTTCCAGGGAATTAAAAAGGAACAAAAATGAACCAACCAACCAACCAACCAACCAAAACCACCAAAAAAACCCCAAACAACAAAAAACCAAATAGATGAAACATGTGTCTTCCTCCATTGACACTTCCAGCACAAAATCCAGGTATGCAACGTCGTCCAGAACTCATATTTCTGTTTACTTTCTGTAGTTATGTATTAAAAGGTTCCCTTCATCTAATTCTCTTCAAACTTTTCCTTTATACAGTGCTTTTTATTTGTTTAGTACGTTTTTTCTTTTTTTTGCTAACTTACTTTAAAAGGTAGATGTTATTGCTTTAGAGTATACTACTATCAAACTCATCACATTTAAAGCAGGAAACTGAACTCCAGCAGGAGTCTCAAAGGAGGGAAAAGGCCTTGCTGGTATGTACATCCATTAAGCAGCTGTGCTTGCCGAGTCCACGTACATTAGCTACTTTTGTAAGTTTAACAAATTTCATCTGAGCTTTCATTCTGCTGACCTAATTTAACAAGAAGGAAATTCAATAACAACCCCTAATATTGAAGCATTATTTCCCAAGAGGCATTTAACAACACTTCGACATCAAATAATAATGTGTGGATAATGGAAAATATATACTGATAGCAACAAGAAAGTGAAAAAAGGGAAGAAAAAAAAAAGGAAGCACCCCCATGCACACACACAGAAAGAGAGGGAGAGAGAAGAAAATTCTATATACCCTTTTCAAAAAAACACAATAATTTTCCAAATTTCAGGGAAACTGAAGAGAATTTCAGCTTTGAATTTCATATGGTCTTTGAGAATAAACAATTCTAATTATCTTAGAATAAATCTTAGCCCTCCTCTCTCATTCAGTATACCTTTGTCTCAAACACAAGTATGAGTTGTGATAAATAATTTCCAAGGTTGAGGACTACATCTCCAGTTTGTACATGCTGATATAATTCAGCATATGTTATTAGTAGCTTATATTAGAATGGATTTTTCTGTGCAGTAATCAAAGTTCACAAATTAAGTAAATTCCAAAATTTTAGAAGAAAGGTAAAAAGGGTAAATGAAATGATACGTAACTTGGTATTTGTTTAGACCAGTGGAAATGGGTATCTGTGAGTTACTAAGAAGAGACTTGGGGCTGAAATCCTTTACAGCAGTGTCTCTGAGAACTTGTTCGGACTTCTAAATGCTGGGAGAGAGGGGAAAATGTTCTCCTGAGTGAATATAACTTGAAGACAACAACTGGTTCCTGAAAAGAATCTGTTCAGTTATTAACATGCTTGCACGCACACCTGCACACAGACACACAGTTTTTAAAATATGTCACTTTGTAGTCTACCTACTTTAAAAATCCTGACATTTTATTATAAGCTCTTTTAATCAACACAGGCTTACTGGAAATAGCTTGAGTAACACATTAATATCAAACTGAAACACATGAAGAATTTCCGATATTTTTACACAGCTCTTCTTTGCAAAATAAAAATATTTAAGATGATAGTGAGCTATAGTATAGTGTTACTGAAAGCAGAACACATGCTACATACCTATTAAAATCAGCAAAGAGGAGAAAAAAACAACCCAAGCTTATTACTATTTGAGTTTTTTGCCACACGTGCAAGAATATTCAGGGAAATTCAACCACCATCCATGTTTTTTATGGGTATGCTAGAAAGAATAGCATGATTAAAGTCTGCAGAAACTACACCCTATTAAGATGACAAACCATAGGTTTTTATTATTTACTGAAGGAAACAATTACCAAATGGTCTCACTAACAAAAACCACAACTATTTAAATGCTGGGATAGAAGTAGAGTGAAGAGAACGTGGCTAAATTTCTCTTGCTGAAATAACATCTCATGGTTCTGTTAGATGAATGGAGAAATAAAATAAAGAAAAGCAAAAAAGCAAAAGTGGAGACAAAAAGAAAGGTGAGTTGGGAGAGGCTTGCATTCTCCCTGTGATATCATTTCCACAATGATATTAAGTCCAGTTTTTCAGGATATTTGGAAAACAGGCCCTCATGTTTTTAAAAATGTTTCCTACAGTTTAAGGCTAAGCTCACATCACTACATATTGCAAGACTGTCTCAAGAACTTTCTCTGTTTAAAAGTTTGTGTCTTGTCATGTTGTAGTTCTTCTGATGCATATAATATTCCCTTTCACCATTTAAAATACTCTGGAGAACTGGTGTTTTGCCATTTGTAATTTCTAAAACTACTTTATGTTAGAGTTTCATGTCTCTTGATAATAAGATTAATAAAACACTGGAATTCTTGTAAATGAAATTGGGTGGAAAACATTTGAAGCAAAGGCAGCAGCATTTAATGTGTGAGTTTCAACAATATTAATATACCAGTCTAAATAAAGAACACTCTTAGAAGTTTCTAAATTGGAATTTTTTAAATGGCACTCTTACTTTTTTTTTTAGGAAGTATTCTGACAGCAGCTACTTGCAATTTTAGGTGTTCTCCTTATATGGATAACCTTTACATTCCTGACCAGGTTGCTTTCTATGTCATTATGTTTTGTACATGAAAGGTACATTAGCAGTGATGTTGGAGACTAGTGAGTGAATACATTTCAACTTACATTGTCTCTTCTTTGTTTACTTTCAGGATTTGGTTACTGTATAGAGTTCGGAGATGAGCTGCCAGAAACTGCTTGGCTACGTCAGAAGCTAGAGATATAAGAAACAAACAAAGGAAAACAAAACCTTACTCTCCATTGCCAACTGGCTTGAAGAGCATCAGCAGTGGAGAACTATGACAATACAGCAAGTCCTATTACTTCTGCTGCTCTGGATGTGGCTGCCACATCCCTGCCATACAGAAATGCTGTTCAGAAGGACTCCTGATCTCAGACCCAAAACCTTTGTGGGACGTGCTTCAGGGAATGATGGGAAAACAATTCACCGCCAGAAGCGAGGCTGGATGTGGAATCAGTTTTTTCTTTTAGAGGAATACACAGGATCTGATTACCAATATGTAGGCAAGGTAGGTTTCTCATAGGGTTTTCTGTATAATTTTCAAGTGTTCTTATCTTTCCCCAAAGCCTTACCTTCTATGTTTTATTCTAACGTGTAAGAAGCAGATATCCAAGCAACATATATACTGTTTCTTTGACTAGAATCACTGACTTAATGTTGCTAGTTAGAGAGGTTGAGAAATATTTGAAGCAAACAAATGAAAATATTTTTGACAGATTTGTTTGTTTCAGCATATCATACCAACCAGCGGCCCACTCAGCACGTCTTTGTTATCAAAGCATAATATTATATAAATCATTATAAAATAATTTTCCAAATCTGTCTCTGAATATTTGATGTTTCATACAAGATATTGCATCTTTTTCTATGCTCATGTTCGAGGAATGCAACCAGTTTTGAAGAAAAAATATTCTTCCTCTTTACCTATCCGTGAAAATCAATTAACTGCAGGGAATAACGTACAGCGCAAGCATGTGATAGAAATCACATGGTTAGGGAGTGAACTGCAACAGAAGACAGCAGAATGGTGTGTGTGACTGTGTAGCTTACTAGAGGCATACATAAAAGACATTATTTAAATTATTTTCTGTTGGTGTTTAGGTTTTCTCATGTGATTTATTGAAAAATATATAATGTATAATGCCACAATAATATTCAAACAGGTACAAGATATTAATCTAAACTGGTAATTTTCTTGAAAATGAAAGTTTATGTCAGCAGTAATGGTACAACTTGGGATCAATTGTTGGTTCTAAACACGGAAACTCAATTTTCTGTAAAGCAGATTTTCAGTATTTATGTGGTTTTGAACTTGAAAAATACCACAGTGAAATTCTGACTTTTTGAAAATCATGGAATCACAGAACAGCTGATTGTAAGGCATGTTTGGAGATCATCTAGTCCAACCCCCATGATCAAAGCAGGGTAAGCTTGAGCTTCCTCAGGACTATGTCTTGTCAGATTTTAAATAGCTCCAAAGGTAGAGACTCCACAATCTGGCTGGGTAAACTATTCAAGTGTTTGACCACTCACCCAGTAAAAGGTTTGTTCCTATGTTTAAAGAGAATTTCTTGTGTATCACATTGTGCCTATTGTCTCTTGTCATGTCGCTAAACACCACTGAAAATAAACTGGGACCGTCTCCCTCACTTCTTCCCAGCAAGTATTTTTATACATTAATAAGGTCTGTGCTGCACCTTCTCCAGGCTGAACAATCTCAGCTCTCTCAGCATCTCCTCATATGAAAAATGGCCTAATTCCCTATTCAACTTACTGGCTATTTGCTGGACTCCCTCCAGTAGTTCTTAACCTCTCATCATGTGGGGAGCGCAGACCTTGACACCGACGTACAGACATATCTCACCAAGGCAGAGGAGAGAGGAAGGATCATCTCTCTTGATCTACAGGTGATGCTTTTCCAAATGGAGCCCAGGGTGCTGCTGACCTTTGCTGCAACGACACATTTATGGCTTCTGGTCAGCTTGCTGCTCAAAAGGACCCCAAGGTCACTTTGCAAAACTGCTCTCCAGCCAATTGGGCCCCAGCACGTACTGGTGGACAGGATTACTATATGGTAAAACATTTCGTGGGAGAATTAAGGACACTGGAGGATTTGTGAAAGGAAATGCTTATCAAAACTTATGAAATTTAAACACTAAGTAAACATTCAAGAGTTCAGGCTTATAAAGGAGTAAGTTTCCATTTTCTATTTGTTGCTTTGAGTCTGTAATATTAGCATTAGTGTTTAAATAATGCAACCTTTTCCAAAGCATGATGAGAGTCTTGTAAATAGTCTCTATATTTATTTCATACAGTTCTCAAGTGTAAAGTCATGACTCCCAAGTGTTCTGAAGCAAGTAGGCCAGTTCCTCAGTCCAGATCAGGCTGACAGATTATGAAAATTGACCTTGCCCACAAAATAAGAAGAGTCACTATATCAAAACACTATACTATTGTATTGAAAGTACATTGCTTACAGAAGTCCTAGGAAATAAACAGCTTTCCAGGACACCCTGAACTTCATATTATTTAAGGACCTTCAGAAGCATGCTGATTAATTTTTTCCTATTGTATTATTTTTGAATACTTATGATTTCAAATCACAAAATGGGCATGTTGCTACTTAATAATGTCTTCCAGTCATAAATAAGTGAAGGAATAGTCTTTGGAGGGGAAACGGTTAACATTTTTTAGACTAACTCACCTGCATTAGAAAAACAGAGCTGTTGATAAACATTGAACTACTTTGGCTGAGAGAAAATAAGTGTTTGCAAATGTGAAGTGGTAAGTAAACATAAGTAAAATGACGGATTAAGAGTACAGAACTGAGAAGAAACTTGATGAGCAGTTAAGACGGCCCTTTCATCTAGTTTGCTCTGCTTAGACTAAAGGAGTTGTTAATTTGAGAAAGCAAATTTAAAATTAAACTGAGTATACAAAGTTGCCCTGAAGCAGTTTTCTGACAAATTTGGGAAAAGGATAGAAAACACATATAAAAAGAAGAGTATCATAGCATGCTATTTGATCAGGGAAAGTTTTACACAAAAGAAGCTAATGGAAAGAGATATAATTATATGTGGAATTAAAAATTGATTGTTACATTAATTAATGTTTTAGTCTTATAGTCCAGATTCTCAAATTATTAGGTAAATAAATAATTACTGATTAAAATTTTTCTACATAAATTTTATAGTATCTCTCTTCTTTCCCTTGTTTTTGCACTTACCTTTCCAACAGCCATCTCAGTTCTATACTCAAAATATTTCTGGATGTTTCCTTTTACTGATTTTATCCAGAGACAAAATTATTTCGATAGGTGGGTGACATAAAATGCCACGTTCCTGTTAATTTCTCTGCAACATGTTTTGAGATGGTGTTTGGAAATTTTGGAAGATAATAAGAGCAAGATTTAGAACTCAACAATTCATGGCCAAGAACTAAGACAGAATTTTTGTGTAATGCCAGTGGAAGAATCAGCAGAACTTCCAAAGCTAATTCATCTGAGTTTATGGTTTACATCTTTTGCTTTATGAGCTCATGACTGATACAATTTTTCTTGTTTCTTAACCTGCAGCTATGTATCTGTCAGGGAAACTTGAGAACTGTTGAATATCACAACACTCTTGAAACAAGTATCTACAATTCACAATGCAATATGTGCATTCATTTATTCACTGTTTGGGTCATCTTGAGATTGTTCAACTAGAATAATACAATGGAAGGGAGGTTCAGTGAATGAATGGGATACATAATCCCATAACGACTGAAATATTCCTTCTTTAAGTCAACTATCCTTGTGAAATGGTGGCAGGGTACCTATCGACTGGTTATGGACATTCCCAGGTTTCTTTACATCAGTATTTATTATTATCACAATAAAGAGGGTGATCCTTTCCTTCCTGTAATACACAGCATCCTTAGAGCAGAAATCAAAATTATGTAAGTGATTTTTGTATATGCACAACCTCAAATAATAATTACAACTGTATTTCTCATAAAGGTTGAAGTAATAAAAAAGAGCCATATTGAAAACCAAACCTCTACATATTTATCATACGATTTGTCTTTGAGGTATCATTTCAAAAATATACTAGAAGAAAATCTGAGTAAAAGTGGTCCTCCCAGTTTCAGATAAACAGTGGAGGAATGTTCAAAAAGAAGTGTAAACCACATATCAGAAAATCCACTTTATTAATATTATGGAAAGCTGATTCATAATTTTTATTTCTTTTCTTAGTATACAGTTCCAAGACCCATTTATTATTTTTCAAATAAAGTGCTGCAATTATAAAGTATTATGCATTTTCAAACTTGTTCTGAAAAACTTCAATTTACTTTGAGTATATCCAGAAAAAAAAAAAAAAAAAAAGTATAAGCTTTACTTTCTAGTAGTTTTCACCTAAAGGAAACACTGTTGTGTACCAGCAATATCTTAGCACTGAGTGATGCACAAATAAATTTACAAATAAATTCTTAATCCACATCAAAGCTCATTCCTCCCCCCCCCCGCCTTATTATCTCACCAGATCTTGTCAATTGTTTAGTTTTGGAGATATTTTCCCCACTTAGCTTTCTGAGATAGACATTGACTTTTTCTAGCAATTTCCATTACAGTAGTTTTATTGCATAAAGGATCAACTTACACAAATAATTCAGTACTTTGAGAAATTGAAGTTCTTAGTAACACTGCAGTGTTTTTTAGTATCTCAAAGGATAATTTACCATACATTTGCACATAAATGTATATAAAATTTGTGCGTGTCATATTAGAACTCTTACAAGAAAGGATTATCCTGGCAGTGTTCACTATCGCAGGCTTGTAAGTGTAGTCATTATCTTTGATGGTGTAAATAGCAAAACATGTCAACATCACTTAGTTCCTTTCACTTCTAGAATCCCAACACAGACATGATTCTGAGCAAAAGGCTTAGCAAGCTGTGCGTGCATGACATGTTTTCAAGAACAGCAGTTACAGTTTTAGTAACTGTCTATTGACACTGTGGGTGATGCACCACGTAACAGCCATAAAGATGTAAGGCAGTGAGGCCTCAGATGTTGCTTGTATTTTTCTTTCTGATGAAGAAACTACCAAAAGTACTGGTTTTGGAGAGGGTAATACAAAAGGTCATGTTTTGATTTCAAAGGATTCATCATCAGGTGTGACACATACAAAAAAAAAAAAAATCCCAGTGAAGTGATGCTATTGTAGTGGTAACGTGAAGACTTACCAAACTTTTTTTTTTTTTTTTAAATCACTACATTTTGATTTCTGAAGGGTGTTTCTGCCATAGTTCTTTCTTTTGTAAAGACACTTGCTGCTATGAGAGACTAAAAAGTAGGACTTTGAATTGCAAATCCTAAGGTGCAGGCTTAATATTTGGTGTGAAGATCTGACTGAGAGATATAAAATGCCTTTCCTTTGAGGTGAAGGTAATCAGCTCTGTGGCACTGAAGTTCTGTAGAGGCTGGATTTTCAGCTAGAGCAAATTATTGTGACAAAGATCAATAAAAAAGAACGGAAAGGGAGGGGAGATATTCTGCAAACTGAATAAATGAATAGTGATCTGTCAAGGTGAAAGAGGGCAGCTAGTCCTTTAACAGTTTCCACGTGAGGTGTTTTTGGTGTAACTCTACTGGAAACAAAGCCCAAATTTTTTACAGTTGTGTATCTTCAAAAACCTTATCTTATTGAAGATACTTCAGTGTGTTGGAATTGACATTTCAGACACAACAACATTTAGAAATTGATTTCTTTCTCAGCAAGACTTAAAACATAGATTGTGAAGAGGGTTTTTTAAGGCACCAATTCATTTCAAGGATATAAAAGATTGCTTTTGGGGGTACATGTGTGGCCTCCTAGATATTTAAGAACAGGTCAACACTGTCAGAGTGAAATATTGTTTTCCCATAACATCAGAGACATCAAAAGCTTCCTGTAGGATTGTCCTGAGGGCGGACTGATTCTCAGTGCGTGCTGAGAAAGATTCATTCTCGAAGTCTGTTAGGATTCAGCTTAGTAGGAAGTTTATGACTATAACTGCTTAGATTCATCACTTACTCTGAATTAAGTGTGCAGAGGGTTGATATTTTCTGTTTGCAAAAGGACTATTGCTTTGGAAAGCTCAGTGTATGCTGGAGGCTCTGATTTCTTGCTTCACGAAACAGCAGCAGAAGGTAGTGGTGACAAAGAACTAACCAGGCTGAATACTAAGGTTTTATTCTCATAAATATTGAATTGTTTTTTACCTACTATTCTGGATATACCCCTAGAAGACTTCGGGTTTTGCTGGGTGACACAGAACAGAACTGACAGTTGTTGAAAAATGCAAAGGCTTTGTAGTGTCCACAAGTCTTTTAGTGATGACCAAAAGAGCCACAGTTGTTGTGTGCCTGAATTCAAAGTCAGATATATTTGTTCAAAGACTGTGGCTTCACAGCTCTGGACAGATGTCTGTGTGTATGTTTCTTTAAAGTGTTGTCTGCTCAGAAGGAAAGAGAGGTTAAGTCACTTGAGTAGGGCTTACTGAGGGCATACTTGACCCAACTGCTTAAGGGGATGATTCCCACTGTCTAAATTATCTTATGATATTTTTGCTCAGATGTGCCACACACGGTAAATGGAAGACGTAAGTGAACACTCCCAGTTGCCTCTTATGACTGGTAAAATTTTGGAAAGCATGAGGAAGCACAGAGACCTACAATGAAACTCCAGTGTTTTACAGTGAAACAGTACTGGAACGGATTACCATCCTTTTAGACTTATTTTCATGTGTGCACTCCACATCCAACAGAGCTGAAGGTACAGTTCCAAAGCAATTTTGCCCTTCTTGGGCAGTCCAATGTCAGTATTTGTTCTCTCAATGAGAAATGCTGGATGTGTTGAATGTCTCTGCATCAAATTTGTCCTTAAAGATCTAACAGGCAGATTACTTGGCGTGTGCTTTTCATCCAAAATGGTAAAGTCAGTAGGACTTTTCATGCAACGAGAACCACCTAGCATTTCAAGAGCCATGTTTCATAAAACCCGTAGGGCCTCATCAGATGCTGTCAAGGAAAGGCAGGAAGGAAAGAAGGCAGGAAGGCAGGAAGGATATAGGCAAAGATAGCAAAATTAGAATGAAAAGGACAAAAAAGGTGAAACAATAGACTTACTAACACTTCTGTCATTTAATCTCTACCGTAGCAGAGAAGATCTGGCTTGACAGCACTGAAAGGCAGCATGTCCTGTATTTTTATACTGTATGACTAGGACACAAGGGAAAGACCTCAGACCCTGCCAATGATGGTGTGAGTGTTGATAGGGAAAATACTTTCTGGCTAACAGTATTCATCTAGTTTTAATCAAATGGGAATATCTTCTTTACCAACTGATATCGGAAGTTCTGTGAGTCCAGGTTGCAGCTGCATCAAATCTTCACAGGCAATGAGGTTTGTGCCAGTTTCAGGCTCACATCACACATCCGTATATAGGTAATTGCCAGAGGACCTTGTGTCACACTCATGGCAAGTGATTAATGGGTGAATAAAGTGAACCATGGTCCCAAGATGTAAATCGTGCTCCCAAATTCCAAGGCTCTTGTTATGATCCAATTCTTGAGAGATATCTCTGGTCAAATCAAGGTGCAAATGAAACCATATGCCTAAGTCAACAGTATGGATCATATTTAACAATATAATGTGAGGTGGAAAGATACAAAGAAATAGAAAAAAGTAGAGAGGAGGGGGAGAGAGAAAGAGAGAAGAAGAACATAGTCACCACCTGTGGATCCCACGGCATCCTCTTGGTCCTTCTTCACCCTGGGCTTCTCAGTGGGGGGGTCCCAAGGTCACTCAAAACTTTTCAACATCTCTGCACTTTACCAAATAAAAGAGTTCATGCTCATTGGCTACACATTTCTCTTATTCTATTGGTTAAATTATTCCCTCTCTTCTAACGCCAATTAGCCCAGATGCTCAGTCTTTCTTTTCGAGTCAGTGAGCTTTTTGGGTTGGTGGCTCATGACATCCCCCTGCCAGAATTACGTTGTACACAATCAGAGCTGATTCAGCACAGTTGCTGCTTTGTCTTTCCTTGTGGTATTCTTTGTGTCCAATATCAGTGATGTGTTCTTCTCTTCCAGTTTTTTTAACCTCCCCCCACATCTGAGGTAATTGTCCACCTGGACAATACTACCCCCTTTATCTCATCTCAAGTTCCTGCTATGGGGGCTTCTCTTACAGTCCAAGTTTTGTGTGTTCATGGAAGAATGTTTGAGTGGGCTTTGGTGGTCATTGATGGTCACAGATACCATCTATCTCATAACTTGTGGGGGTCTTTGACCAGTGATATGTGTATGAGCAGTTGCTTTCTTACACAGTTTGCCACAGTGAGAATTTCTGCCCAGATGCATAACCAGGATGAGCTAACCAGAACTCACCTCTGCTAGGCCTGGAGTTCACGCCATCCTGTCACTCCCTTCTGTGCTTATCTCATGGCAAAGTCCTTCCATGGCCTTAACAGTGTTAAAACAGGCAACTGTACTCTTTAAGTCCTTACAATTCTAAAAAGAGAAGGAAGGCAAAAAACATAGAAAAAGAACAGTGAGGCACTGAATTACTTTGGTAGATATATCTATATCTCAGTTAGACACATGTAAATGTGCTTATAGGCAATAGCTAGAAGTTAAACACTTAAGCTTAGTAGAGGACCATTTTCACTTCCATGGGTAGTTTCAGGCATACTTTGCATAATTTTAAAGGTCGTGACAACTGCAGCAGGTACAATCAAAGAAGTGGGATATCATGTCTAAAATTATATTTGTTCAGCTTTCAAGCAAATACTAATTTTATAATCTGTTCTTATATCTCCTTGGCATCTATAGGACCATAAGTATTATACTTAACAAGTTCAACAATTTAATGATCTGTAATTGGAATCTGCAATAGATTTTGGCAAAAACGAGGTGGTTTAATTTTTTTTTCCCCCTAAGGAAAACAAACTAAAACAGAGTGTGGCGGATGCAAAGTAGAGGAAGATACTAATGGAAATTTTAAGTTCTCCTAAACAAAGTTATGAATCAATTGAAAATTAAATTAATTTAATAGTTTTTCCTGACCAAAATAACCCTTTACAGGCATTTTAAACCTTTCTGTTTCAAGCACAGCTTTTGTGTACTAAAACTGGTATGTTTAACTTTTGAGGTAAAGCACTAAAAAGTATTTCTTATTTGCTGTCATATGTCAGGGGCAGCGTTTTGCCCTCCCTTGCCCAGGCTTTCCCCGGGGCTCTCGCCCGCCCGCCCGTGGCTGAGGGGCTCAGCCGTGCCCTGCGCTGGGGCCGCTGCAGCCGCTGGCACCGCCTGGGGCCGGCCCGGGCAGCCCCGGCCGCTCTGCACAGGGAACACCCGGCCGAGCCCCCAGTGCTGTTGCTGCCACTACCCAGGCACCTGCTCCCTGTATGATTAAACATGCTTAGCTCACGTATATTAAAACAGTTTTTTATTATGTCCTTGTCCATGTGTCAATAGTTCTCAATATTGTAGAATTACATGCTACGTTCATACTCAATCTGCTGTGAGTGCTTCACAAATACCACTTTCAAAACAGTGTGCATGTTTCACTTCACGTATTTCTAAGTCCATCCATCTAATTCCTTTCAAGTGCTTTACCCTTATGCAAAAACTTTGCAGATCTACTCATAAACTAATGCCAATATGAGTAGGGATAAGTAGCTGAATATTGTTTCCTTCTCTTCTGTCAAGTAAATGGAAGATACACATCGAATGGTACTGAGTGCTTCGAGGTAGCATGGTAAATGGAAAACACTGGCAATGTATGAATCATAGAACCACAGAATCTCCTGAGCTGGAAAGAACTCATGAGGATTGAGTTCAACTCCTGGCCCTGCACAGAACTACCCCAAGAATCACACCATGAGCCTGAGAACATTGTCCAAATGCTCCTTGAATTCTAGCAGGCTAGCTTTACCTAAATAATTTAATGAAAACTATCTAGTTTTGATACAAGAGTGAAGAATATTATTTGAATTCTCCATTTTTCTTTTGCACATTGATACTTGAGTCCAAGCCATTCATCAGTTTGATGAGAAGTGGTAAATGAGACTGAGGGGTCAATATGGTTCTGCTAGTCACTGTGGTAGGTTTTCTGCCACTGGCTTTCTCAGTATCTGAGAAAACTATTTTAAAATGGTAGATTTTAATTTTTCTCATAGTAATCCCAGTAGTAGTAGTCTGCCATTTTGAAACTAATTTATAAAATAGACAATTTTCATCTGTGCAAGCACAAAGTGAAATAACATCTATCAGTTGTTAGGAACATTTAGAAGGAAGATGGTCTGAATTACGGCCATACTTCCAGCAGGTGTAAAATCAAAAATAGGTACATTTTGCTGTCCTTATGAAGAACAGCTGTAGCTCTCTTGGGTGGTTTCCATTTAGAGTTTGTATCTGATTATGCATTGTACTTAAAACAGCACCATGCTTCAAAACAGTATAAGAAACTGGGAAGTTGTTTAATCTGAACTCTCCAGTTCCTTTCAGTTCAATTTATCTTTTGGTTTTAAAATTGTATCTGCTTAACACAAAAAGATAGTCCAAAAGGGAAAGAACTGATAAAACTGAAATGATTTGTATTCAAAGCCACATCTCAGGGAAAGTAGAGTCCACTTCATCACAGTACATTCATTCACTCAAGGAATTAAAAAGCATAATAGAAAAGAGAGCTTTACAAATGTTTGACCTACACCTTATTTGAAATTATAAATGTGTAAATAGCCAATAGTTTCAGCAGCAATTCAAGGGCTGATTCTCCTTAGGGTTTTTTTTTCCTTCTCTTGTTTTTTTTTTTTTTTTTAATCAGTTGCAGATGACCTTTTAAATATCCTGTATACACAGATAATCGGGAAGATCTGTGACTAATACTGCGGAAAAATTGGTGACTTGCAACAAAATACCCATGAGGGAGAGAGTTCTAAGAAGTTAAAAGTTGATGTTTACCCTTTTAAAATGTCTTCCTGCTGGAAGATTTTCCTTATATTTATAAGAGCGTTTTTGTCTTTGAAGAGAATTAAAAATAAGATGAAGTAAAAAGACTATAATAGTAAGTTCTTCCAAAGCCTCTAATACCTTCAGTTTTAGGCAGTAAGTATCTGAAGTCCCTGAAAACAGAGTAGGATTTGCTTGCAGGAGCAAACAAACATCCTTGTCCAACTCATCAGTGTTACTTTCTCAAACAATTATTTGTTTCCTGAGTTTTTCAATAGCTATTTACTTCAGAGTATTAAAGGAGGACAGGACCATTGAGAGAAAAAAATTGTCCTTTAATTTTACAATATTTTGGTCTGCAGCAGTTTTAAATATATAACACGAGATGAGTTCCTACACTCTTCAAGCCTGAGAACAGAAGCTGTCTTGTTTTTGTTTCAAAGATTACATTCACAGATCATCCAGTTGCCTAAAAGGCAGGTACAAAGGCACCTTACACATCTGAACACACTTCAGAGCTTAGAAAATTATTAGTGAATAGTTAGGAGGCTTGGTATGCTAAAAAGGCCTGCATGAAGAGATTTATGCAAAGAGCTAGATGGAACATATAAGATGAAAATAGAAAGACAGTGTTCTGGCATATTCTTGGTATTGTCGTTTTTAAAACTATGAAGTTGCAACATTTGCTGCCTGCAGTGTAAACTCAGATGACTGGGAATGCAAAATTTGAGTGGGAAAAGATTCTGCATACTTGCAAGAACATGTAAGAGCTGCTACATTTTCTGCTCAATAGCGGATCTGTTTGTCTCTTCTGTTCCCCTTATCAAGGTTGTAGAAAACCCTTGTTTCCTCATATTGACTTGCACAGATGTGCCTTTCTTCTGTTTCCTGGATCTGTGGTCTGCAGTCCAGTTATGCTATCTGGATTTAGAATTTTTGTCTTACACACAATGCAGACCCATACCAAATTAACTTTTCTGGTGACATTTTCTCTTTAGGCAGTAGTGTAGGTGCTCTTCCTGCCTCTGAAATTTTATTCCTTTAATCCTTTCCTTTAAACTTGCTTAAGTATGTATCTCGAAGCAGTTGTGGGAGAAGACGTGAGCATATTAAGCTTACTATTGGTGTAAAGTTAGGAATAACCATACTGTTGTTCACTGCCAATATTTTGGTGATCAGAGGGGGTTTTTTTTTAGGTTCTGGTTGTTTTGTGGTTTTTTGGGTTTGTTTTTTTTTTTTTTCTGTTGAGAATGTTTGTCCTTTCTTAATAATTCTCAAGCAAGTACTCTTTCCTGCCATTTGGCTTAGAAGCTGGTTTATGTTACCAAAGTGTTTTTCTTGGTTTTATTCCTAAAATGTTTTAAAAGTGGGGTTTTTTTGTTGGTTTTTTTTTTTTTTCTGTTGAGAATGTTTGTCCTTTCTTAATAATTCTCAAGCAAGTCCTCTTTCCTGCCATTTGGCTTAGAAGCTGGTTTATGTTACCAAAGTGTTTTTCTTGGTTTTATTCCTAAAATGTTTTAAAAGTGGGGTTTTTTTGTTGGTTTTTTTTTTTTTTTTTTTTTTAGTAATTAGATGTAATTTAGAAGTACATATGTTACGATATAGGGATTAATAGAATAAATTATACTTGATATGCAGAAACATCAAGAGTAATACAGATTTCTTCTTTCTATATTAAGAACCCCACGCTCTAATGACGACGTTTGCATATCCATTTTGAGGTATGACATTTGCTGTAAAGTATGCATAAATTAAAATTTCTGAGGCTCCCTGTTGATGATTGTAAATTCCATTATAAATGGTAGCTTTAGGAATTAGAAATATTTAAGAAATAGTATTTTGGAGAGAATATAATAATTAGAAACTATTACTACCTAGGCAATCTTGCATAGAAATTATCTATCTTAGTACTAATTTATTACAATTGTATTGATATTTTAAGTTTTGGCAGTGATAAAATTGACTAATGCAACTCTATGAGAGGTGACATAAATAGGGAGGGAAAAAGAGAGCTCTATTTTTAAAATTTTGCTTTAAAGAGGAGGAATTTAAAGAAATGTCATGAAAATCCATTTTGAGAAAGGAAACAGGAAAGAAAGATAGAGTAAGGTAGTGTTCCAAGCCTAAAATTTAAGAAAAGTTTTAATTAAGTGAAAGTACTTGTAAAATGTGAAATAATGTGGCAAGTAGAACATATGAGCTGCAGGAGAGGCCACTTGGGTAGAGCCATACCGCAAATAAATACATCTATGAGGAAACAGAAAAAAACCCAGAACTTAATTTATATAAATTTTTTAACTTAAAAATTTCACAGAACTCTCCATTCCTCTTCTATATTTAAAATACCTGTCCCTTGTGAGAACTACTGTGCAGAAATACAGCCACATTTTTACACATTGTTGCTACTGAAGATGAGATAAAGGACTTAGAAATACCTCTAGCAATCAGCAGGATATCTTAGGTCGTTCAAAAAGGATGATGAGACTTCTATATAAATAATACAGTTGGAATATAAGGAAACTGTTTAATTATCTATTTAGTTAGGTCAGGTTATGTGACAGGCCATTCTGTATGTGTCAGGAGTAGCACGTTGTCTACTAATAGCCAAGTAAAATAAATAGAATAGCTAGAGGACTGCTAATGGCTGTGACACTGAAAAGAGCTGCACAAGATTAATCAAGGCTTCTCATTTAAGAATAATGGAAGATATCTCAGTAATACTGATGTGTTTCCCAGGAAAGGATAATGACATGCTGTAGAAAACAAAGTCATTAAAGGACTAAGGAACACTATTTCAAGTGCCATGTAAGTCTGTGTACCATAAAAGAGAATTAAGAAGTTTTCTAGGGAGAGTTTAAAATTCTTTTTACTATCCAAAGAAGAAAGTAGGAGCAAATAATACACAAGGCAAGAGCTAAAGCTTCGAGAAAATGAACTAATTCTGGGGGAAAAAAAAGGCAATGCAAAGGATTTTTTTTTGTTCTATAAAAAAAGCATAAAACCCAATGCAAAGAAAATGAAACACCAGCAGCATAACTACTATAGTACACTTTATTGGTAATTAGAAAAAGGGATATTAAGTAAACGGTACTTTTGATGTCTTACAAATGTCAGCAAATGTCACAGAAGCTTTATGGAAATACTGGCTGGGCCTATCAGCTGATTACCATAGTTCGCATAAGTTAGAAATAATTTTCCATCAGTGATGTAGTCCACAGAACACATTTTTTTAAATCAGCAATTAACATTACAAGGGAAAATAATTACTGTGGAGTACAGTTCTTAATTTGTAACACTGAAGATCAGGAAGGGCTTTGTGTCCCCAGTAAAAGTATTTGAGGAATAGAGTTCACTGGGGCTGATGATGCTGTCTTTTGTGTATACATGCGTAACATGCAATTCTCTGTATGATTTGTGGCAGGATTTATATCCAAATCTGGTTATTTTGCTATTTTGCACTCTGATAATGGAATTAAATATGCTGCTTTGATAGGAAAAGTTCAAATTGCAATTATAGCTACCTACAAAGTGTTAATAGAAACATTATTGATTTCAAATAAATTTCATTATGTGACTGTAATTCCCTATGTAATTGAGGTGCTCACAAGGTATCTACAAGGCACCATTGTGGATAAAACCCCAAACTGTCTCCAGGAACTCAGCATGCTGGGATTTCACTCTTAAATGCCTGTATATTAAAGTATGAAGTATGGGGAATAAGCACAGTGAGTTAAAGACCTGCATACAGCTGCAGTACTGTGGTTTTGTTGGGATTATGGATATTTGGTGGAATGACTTCCTTGACTGAGGTGGTGCAATGGCGGGATACAGACTCTTTAGGAAGGACTGACAAAGACAAAGAGAAGGGAAGACAAAGAGAGGGAGCTGGTCTTTATGTGAGAGAGCAGCTGGAATACGTGGAGCTCTGCTCAGGGATGGGAGAGGAGCCAATGGAGAGTTTATGGATTAGGATTAAAGGGAGGACAGGCAAAGGTGACATTATAATGGGTGCTTGCTATAGGCCACTTGACCGAGAAAAAACAGGTGGATGAGGCTCTCTAAGAACAGATAGGAGAGGCCTCACATGCACAGCAGGCTGAGAGAGGGGATCCCTCCTCTCTGCTCAGCGCGTGCAAGGCCACACCTGGAGTCCTGTGTCCAGTTCTAGGCATCCCAACAAAAGAGACATGTAGAGAGAGTCCAGCGATGAATGATTAACGCGCTGGAGCACCTCACATGTAAGGAAAATCTGAGAGAGCTGCAACTCTTTACACCAGAGGAAAGAAGGCTCAGGAACGTCTTATCAATATACACCAGCAGCTGAGGGGAGGGTGCAAAGAGGACAGAGCCAGGCTCTTTTCTGAGTTGCCCAGTGACAGGACCAGAGGCAATGGGCACAAACTAAAAAGTAGGAGGCTCCTCTGAATACCAGGAACCATTTTTGCTCTGTGAGTGTGACTGAGCACTGGCACAACCATTCTGCAATGTAACTTTATGCAATTATTTAAATTACAACTCTTTGGTTAGTAACTGGTATATAGATAGGATTTTTCATGAGAATACTATTCCTTAGAACAACAGATTTCATAATTTAGTAAAAGAAGAGACAAACTTGATGGAAAAATAAAAATTTGGGTTGCATTTAAGAGTTTATAGATATTGCCCCTCTCTTCTATCAGCAATCCACATTTAATACCTTGACTACCAGTTTAAGGTTATAAGATTTCTCTCCCGGGTGTACGATCTCACTGATTTCACTATGATATAAATGAAGTCAGGACTGGTCCAGGACATCTTTATCCCTCATTGTTTTAATTGCTATGATTAGACATAGTATCAAATCAGATTCATCAGAAGTCTCCTGAAACATATGAAAAAATGTCTCAACTCTCTCTGCCTCTCTTTCTTCTTTGGGATTGAGTTTAATAATAATACTATATTATCATGGATATCACTGTTTTGGAGATTATTAAAAGGGTTTTTATTCCTTAATTCTGACATACACCCTTCGCTTACGTTGACATTTTCCACTTCCTGGGCTGACTGACATTGTCATTCAGTTCTGTGTGATAAATACAGAGTATACATGATGAGAAAATACACACATCACAAAGGTAGAAAACCTTCAAAGCTCTTACCAATTTACATGTTACAATGATGGAAACAAAGACAATCTTGTGTAACATATTTTTAAGTGGCCTCCAGTAGTAGGTGAAATTAGACATCAATATTTTAAATGTGTTCTGCTTTTGTTTTAAAAAAATTATTGCTTTACATGTATAGTGCAAATTGTACATTAGGATATATAAAAACTAAGTCTGTTTTAATGGGTTTTTTTGTTAATAACTAGGCTACTTTAGGAAAACATATATGAGCTATAATAAAATAATTCTTCTTTGCAAAAAATCCCCAAACCTACAATTGGTTCTTACAACCATCTTTGTTGTGATTAATATAGAGAGCATAAGGATAAGTGGTGACTTTTCCTTAAAAAATACTTTAACTAAACTGACAAACCTCTAAGTTTTCAAATACATGAAGCTATTATGAATTCAGTAAAAGAAAACTATGTGCTGTTTTAGCATATTTGCTTTCCTAGGCTGTTCCTTGGTGGAATAGGGAGATTGTTCTGGAAGCTACTTAATCCTTTATACAATATTTAGTACAGATTTTTATTTTAGTAAAAAAAAACCAGCCAAAAAACTATAACACATAAAAATATGGATATTATAAAAACCTCTAACCAAGTCTGAGGAAAATCTTATCAGATATATTTTCATTCTGAGACCACAAGATAGTGTACAGAGACTACTCGTAGAAGTAGGAATGTAGGCTTGTGCCATATTGATTTCAGCAGGAGGAGAACCCAACAATGTTTCTTTGTTCAGCCCAGTGTTTCAATGAACGGGGACCTGAACAACTGCCATGGGTCAGGATTCTTTTTTCTCTTTAACTCAAGATTTCCCTTCTGCTTACTCGTACCCAGACATCTATTGGAGGTGCCAGGAAGCAAGGGCACATCAGGTCCACTGGCACTTCTCTGCTTTCTGTCTTTACCTGATGTACAGACTGTATTTATTACATTAAAATTGGAAAACTATATGCATATTGGCTTATGCAAGAACTTTTTGGTGTATGAAATTCAATTAGTCTTTCATCTTAGCTCAATGCTTGTGTGTCTTCTGGAGTGGAAGCTGCAACAACCTAATGAAGCTGAAACTTTCTTGTTCTAACTCTCTGAACATCAGATAAAGACCTCAGATTGTGGAGGGAGTTTGGGTATTGGTACATTGACTTAGTGATTCTACGAAAGACCTTTTACTGCTGCTCATATGATGTGTCTTTAAAAAAAATCCTGCCTTTCTCACGTAAAATCCTAGAATATTTTGTCAGTGACAAGACCATCTACCTGCTTTGGACCGTGACTTTTCCCTTTAGAATAAGATACAGTAATAGGAAAAAGATACAAATCTACTGATGAAAAAATATATTTGCTGTATGGTTAGTTTCTGGAAATTGAGAATCTTCAAGATTATATCCATAATGAAGACTGTAGGGAGCTGTGAAAATAATATTTCCATCTATGTGATAGATAGTATTACACCGAGGGATGTGGGGAAAAAAAAGCTAAAATTTTACCAATTTATCTCTTACCATTTTAAAACATTGGTAAGAGCAAACACAAATTTTGAACAACAACGTACTGCTGTGATCTTTCTCAGTAAAAATGGTGGAAAATATTTTTATCTTTCCTTTTGACAATGAATCAAGTTAAGCAAATACAGTTTGAAAATGCATTGCAGACTGGAGTTTTTCATTTCTGTTCCTTGCAAAAGAATTTCAGAGTACTCTTCATTGTACATTACTTGTGCTTTCATTTTACTTTGCTCACCCCTTATCTTTCCCAGTCTCACAAAGCATTCTTTTTGAAATCTGTCTTTTTCCTTTCTTCCCATCTCCTCTTAAATAACACACAGTAGAACAGTCCTGGCAAGCTGACAACATAACTGGGTGAGAAAATTTAATGTGTGACATGTCTCAATAAAACTTAGTGCAAATTACAGAATCACTGAAAAGAGTTGCTTAAAATGTTACCTTTCACATAAATTTAAATAAGTGAACCTTTTTGGTGAGTAAAATGTAGCTTAAAGCCATGACAGTTAAATCTGCCAAGTGAGGGAATACTGCACAGGGTATGAGCGGGTCTTTTACAGCTTTACTTACCGAAAATCTTTTACAGTAAGTGCAGCTAATGTTGAACAACTGCATCATTTAATAGTTCAGATCATGATGCTTAAAATAAATATCTCCATTATGGGAATTCTATATCAATTATTTTTCGTTGACTTCATGTCAAATCTGCCCACTGTTGTGATTGTATTTAGAGAGACAATCATTATTATTCAACTAAGTATCCAGTCAAGTTGCCAATATTAAATGTGCACTAGAACGCAGAGTGAAATGGCAAATGCTTCCACAGTGTATTTTGGCTTCACATCGCTAATATAATTACTTAGAAAAAAGCTAATAGGTTACAATTTGCCCTGAAGTTTGTCCTCAGAATGAGGAGACATTCAAGACTTATTTGAATAAAATCTAAAAGAGCGAGTAATTTAAGAGTGTACTGAGGTCTCATTGTTAATGTGATACTTGGATTAAATTGAAATATTGACACATTTCAGAAGAAAGTGGAAAAAAATTGGTACCTTATACAATTAAAAGTGGCTACTATAATGTTAGAGAGCAAGAGTGCACTTAATAAGTTAATATTAAAATAGTCTGTCATTTTGCAAAGGCTGCAAAAACTTTAAACTGTATTAGAAAATGTCCTATACATTATAGCCTATTAAATTAAGATTAAAAAACCACTTGAATGATATTAATGCCTACGATAAGTTTTCTAACTAAAGGGAACTTTCTTAATACAGTCATATCTGGTGTCTAGGTATTTGAACACCAATCACTGAAAAATCATAGAGGGACTTCTGAATCTGAAATTCAGATAGAAATAGGTGTGAAAAATCCTGAAGTCTTTATCTGGCATTGTCATAAAGCATTTTGAATTCTAGAAGTAGCTTGTATGATAAAATAGATCTGACTAGCCCAATCTTCTCTCTGTTTTTCACATTAGCATCTTGTTTTTTAGTGAAAATAGGAATAACACTTTGTATGCTATTAGGAAAAAAGTCCACATACTTTATATTCATTTGGGCAGATTTCAGAATTGAGTGGAATTCATGGGGAGAGGCAGGGAGAAACCCCAAATTCCTGAATGGACAGGTTTAATTTGAACCACTAGATGTCAATTAACATGGATTTCCTGTCTTGTAATTTTCAAGTAATTTCCAAAGAGGAATTATTGTGTTGTTCAACTAAAGTCTTTTGAAAGTATTTTTACAAAGTTCTTTTACAGATCTAAGAATTTATTGAGCTGAATTTGATTGGGGCATCTTTTAATGAACTCATTTTATTTATGGTTGCATTTACCCTAAAAAACAATGTGATATGTTAATTAACTCTGGGGTTTTTACCGCAGTTGAAGAAAAAGTAAATCTCTTAAAAAGAAAGTCTCTTAAAACCTGTTGTGGTCTCTGTCTCGGATTGGCAATTCAGTATCATTTTTAAGTATTCACATAACACTCCATTTTGTGGCCCTCTGTAAATATTATCTTCTGTTTAACAAGACCTTCCCTTTTTATTTATATGAAATCCTTCTGGATTAAAAAGTTTGTTCAACCAATTTAGATAGAAGATATGCAAAAATGTCTTTCATGGTAATTGCAATTTCTGTATGATGAAACAGGGCTATATAAAATAGTACCAACTGACATTCTGATTTCCTATGAAGTGAGAAAAAAATGTACCTAAAATATGTATACTGTTGCAGCTGAAAAGGGAAGTACTTCTGTGGAAGAACAGAAAGAAATTCACTGAAACAGGAGTTTGCAAAATATCAATGACAGATATGAAAACAAAACCACATCTTCACAGCTGATCATTTTGTGCGATGAAATTGCTAAATGAAACAGATGTCTTTCCATTTCTCAGCTTGGCTGACATGATTCACAGATGCCCATTAGCCAAAATAACTATAGGAAACACTTTATACTAAAAGTAGCAGAGAAATATTTCACAGAACATTTTTTTAGTACTTGAACGGAATTAAAAAACTCTGCAGCGCTGATTGACACACTGCTCATGCATTTTAGAGCTGGGTAATGATTCACTGTAGAGGGCTGTGAAGCACATCGGGCAGTCTTTAGTCACCTTGATTCCTCTAGTAACACTTGCACTGAATTAAGAGCTAAAAAAACGAAATGAGAGGAGTTATTTTTCCTTGTTTATATATACTGCACATTTTCACCCCTTGAATTACGTCTGGAAGTCTTGCTCATTGCTTGTGTTTCCTGATCACCCAAAAAGACCTTCAGAAATGTTATTCTGAATTTGAATTTTTGTGCAAGAGCTCTGGACTCTTATGGATATACATATAATTTAAATTGGATTACTGAAGGCATTATTAACATTTTTTTAGACAACACAGTATTACAGCTTAAAATGTTCTTCTAAATGATGAAGGTTGGTACTCCTTTCAAACACGTTACTTTGAAGTGCAGCTCTCAGCTCCATAGAAGTCTTAATGTAGATGGCTCAAAGGCTTATACGCAACTCCCTTTCCAGACTTTGGCTAATATATGTGTGGGGAAAAACAAACCAACAGACAGAAAATCCCCAACAATCCACACAAACCAAAAAACCTGCACAAGTATAAAATTTGAATCTGGCAGAGGTAATAGGTTAATGATTTTGTGGGCATAAAAATAATTTCCAAATCACCCTACACATAGCTACAGGACAGGCAATGGAAAATCATCAGCAATTATAGTACCTTACGTATTTGACAAATAAGTATGTTAAGGATCTTTACATGCTGAATTGGATCTAAATATAATTGTTCAAAGCTTTATATTTTTTAGTTCAGGGATTTTCCTTGTTTTCTGATTTAGTTCACTACTCTGTTCAGGCTTGTAGTGCCAGGCAACTTGTTAAGGCACCAGAATATGATTATTGGGATTGCTAAATTATTTTACAAGTTCCTGTCATGGTTTTGCTAAATGTCACTCTCCAAAACAATTTCCATGCATCATTTGTATGTTAAAGTTGTCCATACCCTCTTGCTGGGAACTGTTTGCATGGATTTACGCTATTCTGGAGATAATCTATTAGAATGGATTTTGCCAGACTGCTAACTGGTTTCTGAGTCAAAGAGCAGACACTGCAGCACCGATACACTATTGTCAACTTTTGCGAGAATTTATCAGACCTGGCTTCGGACAGCATCTGGGAAAACTACAATGTGCCCATTTAAAGATCCCTCTCAAACAGGACCTTATTTTGTGTTTCTGTCACACATCTAAGGAAGAGCAGCCTCTTATCATGCTCTTCATCACTCTTGCTGTGAAAATATTTCGTAGAGTGGTCATGGACCAGCAGTGAGCTCCCAGGACCAAAATATTTTTGAAGATGAAATTATATTGTAGGAAGACATGGAGAAGAAAACACTTAAAGACTACTTACACTAAATGACATTTTAAAATAGAACACAGCCTGGAAGATACTGTTGAGTCCCTTAAAAAGAAAGGGGAAAGGGTTAATTGGAGGTGTAAAAGGTCACAATTTTTGTGGGCCATCAAGGGAGGAGCATGAGGAATTACAGTTCACTTTAAAAATTCATTCCTCAAAAGACGTATGAGAACGGCTTGAAACCTTCAGTTTGAAGTCATCAAGAGAAACAGAAGCAAAAGAAAGAAAAAATATTTATTTGCAGAAGATTTTTCTTAACATCTACCTTCCTATTCTTTAAGTTTGGTGGGGTTTCCTATTTTTTTATTCATTGTAGAATGAAAAGAAGCAGTAGGAAAATACTCACTTTGTAAACTAAACATACATGTGTGTAGTGTAAGCAAAGTTAAATAGGTTCAAATATTTTTATGAAGAAAATCAAAGTTCAGAACATGATAGTATTCAAATTTCTACCGTGAAGGGTTTAATCCAGGATTCCTGGTGAGTTCTGTCTGTTCCACATATTTCAAGTCTGTGGGAAATATTCAGTGTTTGAAAAATTTTTCACAGCATAGAAGTTTACTGTTTGACTTTGGCATCCTACCAGTCTGCTCTGTGTGTTCGTTTTCAGCACAAAAGACAAGGAAAAAACATTCAAAACCATAATAATTGAATATTTTTACTTCTAATACTTAAAGTGGATGCTATGGAAGACCATAGATGAAGAGATCATAGATGAAAAAGAGAAGTATATTCATGGCTGCATAGCAAGGGGGATATTTATACTATGCTGTGTGTATAACATTTTTCATGATCTGAAATGTAAGCTTAAATTAACAAAAGGTCTTCACATGACTGAATATAATCTTACTGCAGATCTAATGATGTTGTTACTATGTGTTCAAATAACTATTTTTAGAAATAAAAAAATGCGCTACTTCTGTCAAACTTCTTGGAATATTCTGATATTTCTTGGGTGTGATTTTCAAAAAAAGTTTTATATTTGCACTTCACTTTTGTAATAATAGCTTCTACTTTATTTGATCCTTCTGCTGAACTCAAAAATAAGTTTACAAAAAGAATATATTTCACAGTGAAAATAAATCTAAGTGCCAGATTCTTTCAGTTAATTATGAAATCGATGAGATTGGAAGGACCTTTCCAACAAGGTGGTGAGAGAAATTATGTATCCCAAAGGTAAAATGAGCCATCATCCACACTACTGTACTGAACAACAAAACATAATTGAATATTTTTTTGTATAAAGGCAGTCAGGACGACAAGTTATATATGTGATGTTGAGCTTTATGTGACTTATGTAATGGGTGCTAAATCAAAATTGAATGCATAATAAATTTAGGGTTTTTTTTTTTTCCTTTAGGCTATTTACATTAGTTGATGGAGTGAAAGTAATAATCACTTAAAATGAAATGTTCCTCAATTTAGAAGAACTATAAATAATATGAAATGAAATTTTTGAAAATTATTATTTCATGAAACCAGTGGTTCTGTTTTCCTTAATTGTCTTGTACTTAGCCATGTTCTTTATCTGATTAGTGAATTTACAACTAGCACAGCAGTTGTGAATTTTTAATAGGATCTCTTCAAGGAAAGAAAAGGTCAGTATTAACATAAAAATCTTCTTTAAGAACTGTGGTGCAAAAGTTTCTTAGCAGAGAACAGGTGTTGCTGCAAAAGCAAAATCTGCCAGAACAGTCAAGTTAAAAGATTCCTGGAGCTAAGTTAGGAAACACTGGCTGTCAGTCAGTGGTGAATGAAAATTACTTTCTTAATGGTATTAACACATTTTTTGCATACAGAGTAATTTAACACATAATAATGGTTTTTAAAAACCTCCATCCTTTTCATTGCTTCTAAACAAAATGCTGTATTCTTCTGTTTCAGCTTCATTCTGACCAGGATAAAGGAGATGGATCCCTCAAATACATTTTGTCAGGAGATGGGGCTGGTACTCTTTTTATAATTGATGAGAAAACAGGAGACATCCATGCAACTCGGAGAATTGACAGGGAAGAGAAAGCCTTTTACACCCTGCGTGCCCAAGCTATCAACAGAAGAACTCTGAGACCAGTGGAACCTGAATCTGAGTTTGTCATCAAGATCCATGACATCAATGACAATGAACCAACATTTCCAGAAGAAATTTACACTGCTAGTGTTCCTGAAATGTCAGTAGTAGGTGAGTTCTCTATACTGAGACAGAAATGCCTGTTCTCCATTAGTTGACAAATTATTTCCCCATCCTCTCAAAAGTCAGACATGCAGAATGCTACTTGATAAGTTAATTAATTTTCATTTTGACTTGTTTGTTCAAATATTGAAATTGCATCCAGAAATAGATTTTTATGATCTGAGATCTATTTCTACTAGGAATATCCAAATTATTAGCTTTAGAGTTCTTAGGAATAAATATTAATAGATAGTAGGTAATGGTGAATCATCCTCCTCCTTAACAACTGTTAGAATAAGATTACTAAAGTAGTCTGTTGGAAGCTCAATAATTTTTCTTTCTTTCATTTTCACTGGAAGTTCCCAGTGGTGATAAGCACTGAAGAGAGAGCTGTTTCCACTCTCTCTGTGGCTGAGGAAAATTATATATTGACTCATGTGGTGTTGATGCACTGTCTGAAGGTAGACACCCTCTTTATTTTCTTTTCTTTTGCTTTTTTGCGGTATAGACAAATCCTCTTGTACTTTCACATCATCCCTTAACTCCATCCATGAATGACACCTTCAAGAATATTAAACAGATGTTTGAGTTAATCTTTCTTCTGTTTGCAATATATTTTCAGTTCCTATCTTAACTACAATATTGTGGATCTGGATCATGCCAGGTGGTGAATTTTATATGCAATAACATTTTGGAATATGAGCTATTACTGATATTAGTGCATACAATTCTTTAGGAATAATTTTGAAAAACTTATATGAAGTTTCTTTTAAGAATTAGTATTAATTTATTCATTGTATAACTGTAACTACTACAATGTTAAATTCTAAAAATTCAGAAGACAAACAATAAATTCAATCTAACTTTTGGCTATTATTAGCATTTTAATTACTTCCACTACCTGAATAGATCAAACAGGTGTTTTACTCGGCTAAATTAGCCTGTTGAGATGTTTAGTTTTTGAGATGTTTTAAATATGCAGATACTGAAGATCTAGTGCTTACTTTCCTGGGCCTTAGAAAATGCTAAAAGAGCAAGAAAATACATAACTATTGAAAGAGAATGGCTTCAGCAAATCTGTGCAGCACCGTATGGAAGCATAATACTAATAGTTTTTTATTCTTAATATTTCAACCTGCTTTCAGTTTGTGGTTGAATAATTTTTTAAAATTCCAGCATTCAGCAAGTGTTTTTTATTATAAAGGAAAATAAATTTAAAAAAAAAAAGATTAAAAAATCTGACAGATGATTGTGTAGGCCTATACTGAAATCTTATCAAATTAGTCCATGTAAAGAGGAGAATTGAAAAGTCTTCCACCTTTAGTGTTCCAAAATCTAACAAAACATAATACCAATTTACTAATGAACTGATCAGTTTGAAATTTCCATATACAGCATAAACATATACAGAATGATAAAGAGCATCTTGAAAGTGCATCCTGAAAGAACTTTGCTGCATTTTCTAGAGTAGCACATAGCAAGATTATGGTAGGATTGAAAAAGTATGTCTTAGAGTTTCCACTTTATTTCTCAAGTTCTTTCTATAAATGCCAGAATGCATTGTTTAAAGTATGATTGAAAAGATTTAAGAAAATCACTCAGCATTTTCATTAAATATTATTCAATTATATAATATTCAGTAATAATCTATTGATTCCTAATTTTATCAGTCTCAATTCCATAAATATGATTTGTCTCTAATTGTTCTCAAACATTCACAGCATTATTTCAATGATTCTAAAGTATTCAGATTGCAAGATTCCAGTGTATCTGTACATCTGTGCATAGATCATAAAATGTTGAAATCGCAAAATTTCAGCATTGTAACAACAACAAAAAAAGACATAAAATGATAAGAGAAATGTATAGAAAAAACAAAGAGCAACAAAAAAAAAAAAGCTTGGGTGCACTTAGTGTGTTAACCTTGTATCTTGCAAAAATAGCTGTGCTGTAGCAAATGGACTTTATTCTGTCAAAAAAATGGAAATAATTTAGAGAATTAAAACTCGGTTCAAATCTGTCATGTTCCTGGATTTCGTAAATGTGGCCATTCGGCTGCTAGAGTGAGTGACTGACTACCTTATAGGTAGAATTTTCCTTTAGCTTTCTTACATTTAGCTTTATGACTGATCCCTAGAGCTATATGTTCATCTGTGGTCCATGAGAGAATGACATGATTTTATAAAGTATTCATCGAAGTTGATTAATTTCTTCATAACACTAATTTCATTCTCCAATTTAAAAGAATCTACTCAGTAATCTCAAAACTAAAGGCTAAATGCAGAAAGGCAGAAATCTTCTAAAAGAATAAGCTGTGTAAAACTTTTGAGAAAAATTGAATTAATTAGAAATTGTAAAGTCATTATGTTAAAATTCCTCACACATTTGTATATTAATAATATACTATCAAATCATTAATTACAAAATATTTTTAAATTAGTATTTTTCTCGCATCATACAATTCAACCATTTTTAGTACAGCAACTTACATTGGAAATTTATGAAAGAAGAAACAATTATATTTCAATTCCACTTTCCTATCCGAAGTAAAATAGGAAGAAATTCCTACATTTCTCTATTTTTCTCTCTCCAGATTATTTTTATTTTTTTTCAGTCATAATATTTTGGGCAGCCCATTATTTCCCCAGTACTGTTGGCCATGGCCTAAGAAAGTGTCAGGCTTGATGTAAGGAATGAAGATAGAAATTGCAGTCTTGGATGTAATTGCACTGTTGCATTGAATGTCTCCTGTAGTACCCCATTGAGAGATTGTGTAGAAACATTTAATCTTTCTATAAGTGTCTGGAAACATTAAGCAGAGTTTAGGATATAAGTATTTTCTCAGTGATAGGTACCAGAAAGAGGAATTACAAAGCTAAATTACTATGGCCCTTACCTGAGTAGATATGAGTTATATGGTTCTATAAAAAGTATGATACTATCAGGACTGTAATATTTTCATTATCTAATCCAGTATAGTCAGCATAGTATGGCACTGTGCTATACATTGGGAGTCTGAGAAAGAGATATATTACTGGAACTGCACCCTGCCTTTCCTGTCAAGCAGGCAGAGCATCATGTGAAGGATTCTCTATCCTCACTCTGTTCCATTTAGCTGAGTGCGGTGACTTAAGGGATGGGGGAGAATGGTGACAAGTTCCTGCCCAGTCCTGCGGGTGCATCTGTTCCGTGACTACCTCGCTGTCGCAGGTGGCCTTGCGCAACAGGCAGGGGAGGTGCTGACCTCGCCTGTCTGCTAATTAGCAATAGGACACATGAAAATGGAATTAAACTGTGCCAAAGGAAGCTCAGAATGGACATTAGGAAAAGGTTCTTCATTGAGAGATTGGTCAGTTGCGGGAACAGGCTCCCCAGGAAAGTGTCAGAGTGTCTTGGATGCTTTTCTCAGTCCTATGGTTTAGTTTTAGGTAGTCTGCGAGAAGCAGGAAAGTGGACTTGATGATCCTTATGGGTCCTTTCCAATTCAGTATATTATGTGATTCTATGATAGAATTATCCACTAAAAAGACATCATTATTTTTATAGAATGACTGGAACTCCTGCTACTACTGGTACATCCAAATTTGATAGTTTACTACCAATCAGGTTTGAAGGCTGGACCACTAGAAAGACACACAAACATACCCAAACAGTGTTTTTTTTTAAAATTTCAGTTTATTCAAACCAACTTCATAAAGAAAGACCCTTTTATATGTAAGTAGGATTGGTGAGTGGCAGTAGTAAAACAGGTGAAAAGGAAAATAAAAGACATGTTACCTTCATTATCAAAGGTGAAACAGGACCTACTGCAGATAGATGGTAACAGAGATCAGATGTCATGCCTCTTATTTGAGGACACAACACCGGAACAATTGTCTTTGTTCGTAGTTTCCAATTCCTGTAGACATTGTCATCATACAAAACATGTATTTTCACCGAACAAGTGATGTCTTACAGATAATAAATATTTGGGGTTTTTTTCTTTGTTATATTTTAAATCCATGTCAGTCTTTAATATGGCTAATAACTTACAACTTGTATCTGTAGCTTTTATTTATGTTATTCTGCGACTGCATTCTCAAAACCTCTGCTATCACCTGGTGATTGCATTCACAGTCCTGGTACTGAATATCAATGTTTCAAACGGGCTTAATCTTATCTCTACTTTAAGAAGTGTCAAAAAACCAAGAAGTAAACAATTCTGCAGTTTTGCCACTATGTTATCTATTTCTACACACCTGTACTGGAGCCACAATGGTGAGGTGTTCATATGAACCCTGTATGCACTTATCTAAACACCAGAAAGAGAACAAACATAGTATCACATAATACAAAGAAAAGAATTAAATACTTATGTACCAAAAACTTGAAATGATTGAAATCTGTGCACCCTTGGAGTACAGGGTTTGCTCTATCCTGAAGTGCCCTGTACTAGAAGGAACTGTAAGATGATCATGAGGTCAGAAAAACGCTATTAAGTCTTTCTCTACTACATCTGCCTCTATCTTTAAGGTAGCAAATCATGACGTAGCCATACGCCAGCCTCTTTCAGACCACAAACAGCAGTTTTGATTTCTTCCACAGGCTGTGGTACCAGATGGGTACCTGAGAATATGGCTATTTCTGTTATCAAATAGAGTGTCTTGACAAAGGCCCATAAATTCTTTGTTGTCTTGTTCATCTTTCTTTTCTTGCTCATTAAACATAGAAAAGGCAGAGATAAATGGGCCAACTTCAGGATCTTGCAGCTGGTTCGATATCCTAGAAGACAACTTATTCTCCTGAAGTCTTTGTACTGATTACTTGGTATTTAATCTTCTTTCCCTCTTTCCTTTCCTTACTTTCAGAGTTTATGACCCAGAATATTCTTCTGGTTTTGATGACAGTCTTCTACTCTGTCCATCATATTTTTCACCTATCTCTTTCTGCTCATTTGGAGGTTTCTTTTCAGAACTGCAGATAGTCTATTTTCCTCTAGATGGATTTTCCTGTGGATTTTGCCTATTAGTGTATTTTAGAAAAGTTTCCAGAACTTTCTATTTAGACGTCTTTTTATATATTTATAGATCTTCACAGCCTATATATTCTCTAATCATTCATTATCCTTGTTGCATCTTGTAAGTTTTCTGCTTCTAAATTTTCAATATATGCTTCAGAAGATGTAACCTTCTTGGTTTACATGTGATGTACAGGGTGCCCTGTTGGCCTGTCATCTCTACCTCTTTACATGCTTCTTCTTTTTCTTTGGGCAGCAGTTAGAGCTGCTTAACTTTCCACCTTGGCTTCTTATATACTCCCTTGTTAGTGCGGTTCTCCAATTCCCAATGCTTAGTCCTCTCTGCTATGAAATTCATCTCACAACACTTCCCTCCAGTTTCCTATTAACAAAGATATTTTAAAATCTTTTTTATATATATATATAAAGTTCTCTGAGCAAACCCTTTTGCATCTTCTGATTTATGACATTTCAAAATCGCAAATTACAATATTTTTAGATTTTTTACAAAGTTTGATTTCACTCTGCACACAAATCCTGCCACAAGGAGATGGAACAAAGAGATTAAAAAAAAAAAAAACAAAACAAAACAAAACATAGCAAAAAACCCCAAGATAAAACACTATTTTTTCCTTTAAAAGGACATCTTAAAAGAGTTGAAATTATCCACTCTTGTGCTTGTTTACAACTTACTGTTTTCTAAGTTACCATGTAGTCAAAGATCTTTCTGACATTGAGTTCTCTGAAAATGCAGCCCTTTTCAGTTCTTTTCTGTATTCTGCTGCTTGAAATAGATTATTTCAGGGGAAAACATGTGTCATTATTTCCAGGGAAAATAGGTGTCATTATTTCCTGCCTTTTCCACCAGAAAGAGCAGAAAATTTCTATTAATTTGGCTTGTTATTCCTATGGATAATTTACTATGAAGGGTACTTACTCTAGTTAAATATCACATAACTCAGCTGGGAGTAAAGAAACCAAAATCTAAGTTTAGAATTCAGCTCTACAGTGGATATTTTGTATATTCCTTTTCCAAGATAATTATCTCCAGGGATTTTTATCTAATATGTATGCATCACAAAACAAATTGTGATGCCGAAGTCAATAATACTTGTATTGTGTTTGAAGATGCTTGCAGCAAACATCGGCAAGGGCCAAATATATTAATTACTGTTATAAGCCTAAACCCTAGGGAGAGTCAAACACTATAATCAAAGTTGTGTTAAAATATGCCTTCTGAGAACTACATTAATCTGACAAAAGACTATTTGTTTCTGGGCCAGGTTTACCACTGTTGAATTCTAGTTCCTGGTATAGTAAAATTGGTGATTATGAAAGGAGAAAATAACAGAATTCACTAGTGTGTATTAATAACATAGATGGTGCCATATTCATAGATCCATAGAATGTTTGAGTTGGAAGGGACCTTAAAGATCTTCTAGTTCCAACACCCACTAGACCAGGTTGCTCAAAGCCCCATCCAGCCAGGGCTTGAACACTTCCAAGGATGGGACATCCAGAGTTTCTCTGGGCAACACATTTCAGCATCTCACCACCCTCACAGCAAAGAATTTCTTCTTCGTATCTAATCTAAACCTGGTCTTTTTCAGCTTGAAGCAATTCCCCCTTGTCCTGTCACTACATGCCCTTGTAAAACATCCATCTCCATCTCTCCAGTATGTTTTCACTGTCTTCTTTATGCACTCCTACAGAGTTCAGATCAGGCTTTAAATTCTGAAGGTCAAAGACCAACTTGATCAGAAGTAACCTGTGACTATGCAAAAGAGCAAGGCCTAGACCAAGTGATGATCACTAAGTGATCCCTATACTGTAGTTTTTAAGACCTGGCACAACTGATCATCTTCAACACCTTTGGATTTCTAGTCCAGGTTTCAGACCAGAACAAACAATATATTTCTTTTATTGAGCATCAGTGGTTTTCAGTGTACTGAAGCAAAGTAAAACCAGCTGGTGGTTTGACAGCTGATGTGCACAATGTAACTGATACACTGACAGCACGACTCCTGTTCGCTTCTTGACATGGCTTCTGTCAGGTTGTTAATAGGAATAGCTGATCTCCCTGCAGAAGCCTAGAGAACACATCTCTTTCCCTCTCATAGCAAGGCCCAAGATCAAAGGGGAGTTCTGCATCCTGAATGGCACTCAGAAGTGGAGTGATGCCCTTGCACTTCTCCTGCCAGGTACCTGACCCATAAAAGCCAAAGAGCTGAGGTAACATTAAAAAGTAAAGTTCATCCTTGCTGCTTTTGGGTAATGGAGTGTACATTGTCGTGATCATAACCCACCAATTGCACTGTGTGATATTGATGAAATTCAGGCACAAGTCTCTTCCCACAGACTTTAAAGGGAATTGTTGCAAATCCACGGTTTTCAGAAGTGTCTGATAGATTTTTTGGGGTGGGTATATGCAGCCATGCTCATTGTAGCTGGAGAGATTTATAGATGATATAATTTGTTCTGTTTCAGGTGCATGTGTACTGAAATAGTTTTAATTAATGTATGCTCATCATGACACTGAAGGCAGCAGTGACTGGCACACACATATTACATTTAAAATGGAATTATTTTAATATGTTTTAAAGTTATTAAACATGTTCTTCAGTTTCATTCCAAATTATTCTTCAGAGTTGATTCTCCTTATTTTTTTAAACTAAAATGAAATAAAAGTCTCATATAATTGACCTATTAATAGATACGTCTAGTTTGCACAAATGAAGGAAATGTGAAAACTAGAAAAAAGAAATTATTCAGTTACATGTAATAGAGACAAAGTATTTCCTTTCATGGATTTGCAATGGAGAAGTTTCTGATTAATACATCATGCTGTTGTGACAGAAGCCTTGATTATGACTGTGCTCTGTTTTTATGGATATGAAATGGAGGAATCCTAGACTTCACTTGTATAATTCCATGTTGGTCAGTGTACTTAGTGGCTTGGGGTTTTTTTGCCTTTCTTTTAAATTCGCGGCACTTCAGTTACTGAACATGATTTGTCTTATCCTTGTTTTACTATTCTATTCTTTTACAACTCTACTATTTCAGAGAAAATGTTCTTTAGGAACAAGCACACATTCTAGCACTGCAATTTGCTATATAGTAGGAAGGTTCAAAAGAGCATTTCACAATCAAGACCACACTCCTCAGAACTTAAACATATTCAACAAAATGGCCCATTCACTTTTAAACAGAATAGTTATATAGACATATATCTACAAATGGAGTTCGGTGTGGCTGAAGACATGAGACTTTTGTGAATCATTAAGAGACAGAACTTTTAAAACAGATCTATCATCCCTGCATTCTTATTTTTTTAAGAAAATGTTCACATTTTCAGGTTCAGCCAGATGGTCACTAAAGCAATCTTTAACAAAATAGAAAGTTATTTTAACTTATTTTCTTTGTACTTGTGTAGCAATTTTTATCTTTTAAAATTTTGTGTTTGGGGCTTTTCTCTGTTAAGTCTGTGATTCATTCCTTTTTAATATGGAATAATATAACCAGGAATATGCCTGTTTTGTCTTCTTAATGAGATGCTAGTACTTTTAGGGACCCACTGAAACAAGTATTTCTGTTCTCTAGCAGTTGAAAACTGAACATTTCCGAGAATTCATCTCTGTTTCAACAGTTAGGCACATGATCATTCCCTTGATATTGGTGCTGTGATTGTACAATTTACTTGTAAAAAGCATATTTGTCAGCATGTCATGAAATCCCAAATAAATGGAGAAATAGCATTTGCTCCTGCTTGTTTTTCTATGTATGTTAGAATAAACGTAGTATAGAAAGACAATGAGAGGGAATAAATAGTTGTGCCAAGGGCGTTGCGTTTACAGGTGCTTTTTTCCATATTTGGCAGTATTTGGTGGGGAAAAGAATTTTGAAAGAATTGGGATAAAAGGAAAAACAAGTTTTAAGGTCTTCTGATCCTCAGATTAGCCCATGGCTAGCCAGTCATGTGCATATGATTATGGTTTTTCCTTTTTTTTTTTTTTTTCCCAGTTCTTTCATCTATATTTAAAATAGTATCTGCATTTTATGGATGCACAATACAGGAGATTCTTGTTCTTACTTTATTTCTCTGATGGAAGAGTTGAACAGGGTGTAGAAAATATTTTGATTGAGGAAAAACAGTCAGTGGTAATGGCAAACATTTCATGTTTTGAAGCATTGGTGTATTCTACTAAAATTTAGAGAAAGTCTTTAAGGTTAGGAAATTTTCTGTAACCTAAATAATCAACAGATTTCAAAATTCTAATGAAAATGTTTCTTCTAGTAGTATCTATCTATAGTTAGAAAGAAGGGAGAACTGATGACTTTTTTTTCACAACTTCCATTGACTTGTTTAAACATCCTTTTCTGTTATGTTCGTGCATGTGTAGTTTCATATCATCCTGATATTATTGAACAAAGCAAAAGAGAAGGGACAAAAAAACCAAACAAACCACAAAACAACCCAAACCCATTCTAGGCAATGAAAACCAGGCATTTATTGCAAAAAAAAAAAAGTCTTCTGAAAAGAGGATGTGAATACACAAAATTATTGTAACTAGGTAGGGATAAGAATTCAGCTCAGACATAGCTATCCTTTACATTTGCTTATTAAATCTTAATCACACATGTGGGATTAGGAAAGTTTAGTTTCAATTTATGTAGAAAGAGACCTGAAATACGGAAGAATGAACCTGATGTTGACTATAAGATCACAAATATATTTGGAAAATCCAATCTACATTAGCTGAAATTTTCTCTGGTGTCTGTTGGAATGGAAATTGATACTCTGAGATTTCCACATAGTGTCATGTGAAACTAAGTTGGCTTTGGATGTTTCAGGTACTTCTGTGGTCCAAGTTACAGCTACTGATGCCGATGACCCTTCATATGGAAACAGTGCCAGAATAATTTACAGCATACTTCAAGGGCAGCCGTATTTCTCTGTGGAACCTGAAACAGGTCATGAAAATTCTCATTATTTTCATTTACCATAAACTTTAAAATTTTCTTTCATTTAAAGGACTCTAGACCACCTAAAAATTTTAATTTTAAAACCTAACTGAAATGAAAGAAAATTTCTTGCTTTTTTCTCATGATTTATAATTTTTATAATACATATAAAAACTCAAGAGTTATTACAGATGAAATTATGAAGGATAAGTAATTTTACAGTGGTACTATTTATAGATTAAGATCTAAATAGCAACATTTCTGATAAAGGCAAGAATAAAGGTTTGTTCTTAGAAAATATTGTTCTTTTTTTTCCTAATGATTCTACTTGGATTAATAAAAGGTGATCTTTCTCCTAAACCTTGTGCATAAATACCTTGAATCATTTTTAGCATGAAACTGGAAAGGGAACTGTGATGTAAAACTAAGTATTCAACCAAGACATAGCCTGTACTAAAGAGTACTACAATTATAAGGAGACTACAATAAAACTTATAGACAAAAATTTATACCTTGAAACATTAAATGAATACTTTAGAAATATATGTCAAGATTAATACAAAAAAAAGATGCAGCAGATTGCTGCACATAAACAAAAAATACATTTTTAGCGATTTTATTTTTCAATTTATTTCTTTCAGGCATCATCAGAACTGCGCTGCCGAACATGAACAGAGAAAACAGGGAGCAGTACCAAGTAGTTATCCAGGCAAAGGACATGGGAGGCCAGATGGGTGGATTATCAGGGACCACCACTGTGAACATCACACTGACTGATGTCAATGACAATCCACCTCGCTTTCCCCAGAGTAAGCTGCATTTAATAGTTGTCTTGTGCTGTAAGAGTTAAGCAATCACCATCTGGTTTAATTTAGAGTAAATCTAGATTATGGGGCACACATAAACAAAAGGCTTATGTGCTGATTATTATTATTAAAGCAGTATATTAAATGTTACAGCATTTTTTGTTAGAAAACAGTTACATGATCAAGTAAAACTGCAGTAAACCTGGAATATCTCCCAGTAATATGGGGAGCAATAGTAGGTGGACTCATAAGAGCATTAGAGCAATGTTTTTTTTTTCCTTACCTATTGCTTAAATCCTTATGCTCTCCTACTGGAGAATAAAACCTGTTGTAATTCTAGATATGCAGAAATGTTTGAATTGAAGTATCTGCTTAAATATTTAATCATGAAGAACGTGGAAAGGGAATTACTTGAAGAGAATCAAACAGATTTGTACTTTTTCAGCTATAGAGCTACAAAACATCATAGAAAATTTCCCAAATTAAATGACATTTAACATTTCTAGGATTTTTTACAGCTTTAGTTAAGGTTTTTATAATGCTTTTTGCCTTTTGATAATACAGCCTTCAAGATTTTGTACCCTCAAACTAAAATGTAAAAATGTTCTTGATCTCTATCTAACATGGAAATATTAAACTACGTAACATCAAACTTGTAACAGTTAAGGATTTTAAATACATTTGAAGCCTTTTGCATAGATTGAAGTCGCAATATTTGCAGGTTGACTTAAACTTACTTAATATGTAAAGGGTTTAGAGTATCCTCGGAACGTATTTTATACACTCTATAATTCTACTCAATCCAGTAGTTACTGATGCACTCTTCGGGATCAAAATAACAGACTAGGCTTCAAATTATGCTCTTTATGGCACAACTGGAGTACATAATTTTGTTCAATTTAATATTGCAGTTAATATATACGTGTTTAGATAAGATGTTTTTCAGCATGTCATTTCATATACACACTTGAAATAAAAACATCATGCACCATCGAGTAATTAGAATTTGTGCATTTCCACAAAGGTCCTGTTCTGAACAGAATTTATTCTAAATTTATAATTTGATTTTCTTTGTTTTCCCACAACTTATTTTTATTATTTTTAGTGTTTCCATTTGTATATAGAAGATTATGGTATTTCCATTGGTGTGTAGGAGAGGAATACTGTATTACTCCTCTCTGGACATACTGAAGAAGACTATCCGAAGATGTGTCATGTTCAAAGCCTTATAGAAAAAAAATTAACAGTTAAACTTAAGACAGCATAGAAGCTTCAAAAGTGCACATTTATGCTTTTCTTTTTCTTTTTCTTTTTTTCTTGTTTCTTGAACAGTGTGTTAAATTAGAAGTCAGAATGATGGAATCAACTTTCTCGACTATTTTTACATGACTTACCTGGGAGTCCAACATAATATTTGAGTGAGAGGAGGATTTGATGCAGCATCTCTGCACTTTTCTTTAATGTCAGTTTAAATCAGATATGTCACTTGCTTTAAGGAAACTTAATTTTACTCTCATGGGCTTTTGTTGTTGTTGTTAGTTTTTTTTCTCCCTACTTTCTCTCTGACAATTTCATCATTAGATATAAATGTATGTTTCATTTGAGATGAAAACTAAAACATTTATAAAGATGACATATTTACTAGATATGTGAAAGTAAAAATAGCTATTGACTTTTTAAAAAGAAATCTTTATATTTAATCTCAAAATGCAAATAGACATTATAGTGATTCATGATTTTAACAGTTCAATGAGACTGCTGGAATTGAAACTGATTAAGTTAAACTATTCTTATTCTATTCCATTAATAAAAAACCAGATGTATTAGATTCATGAGACAATAATATTCATATCAGATTTATAAATTACCAGGCTAAGTATTAGAATGCCCATTATGTTTCCATAGGACTCAGCATATTACAGCTATATATTTCAATAAAATGTTTAATAACAGCCTAAATGTCTCCCACAAGAAACTCGTATTAAAACTGTGGAAAATTCTACATAATGTATTGCAACATACTTTCCCATTTAAAAAAAAAAAAAAAAAAAAAAAAAAGAGCCCCTAATTCCTCTGTTGTTTAGATTACGAAGCACGAATTCTTCAGAATATTTTTCTCTTCTTAAAAATATGCTAAAGCCCACATAGATAACAGTAGTGATGAGATTGAAAACTTTTTCAAGGTGCTACAGAAAGATCTTCAAAGATCTCAGACTCTTGATCCCTTTTTCAAGTGTAATATTTCCAAGTGTTCTGGAAAGTAAGGAGACAGTGTTGATCAGTCATAAATGGAAAATGTGATTTATGGACTTCAAAGCCCGAATCTGAATGAAACTCAGTCCACCTGAATTATGGCAGCCCATGTCTCCTGTGAGACTGTACCCTGTAGTACTTTATAATATTTACCTTTACATTATATGCCTATTCAAGAGTGAATGGGAAGAAGGGTAAACAGAAAAATAAGATTGCTTTTTCATTCTTTATGACTGACTGAAGTATTTGCAATCCCAAGTATGTAGACTTTAATCTTTGAGCTGATTTCTGCTCTCCTTAGTATATGGAAAAGTATTCCTTTCCTTGATCCTCCCATTTTTTTTTCCTGACAGACAAATGAAAGGACATCATTCACTGGAGTAAATTCAAAGAGTAAACTACTTTCCTTGAGAAGAGATAAATAAGATTGACAGCAGTGTTTTGCAAGGATAATTCTACTTTGGTGTAGTTTGTATTCTGATGCAGTGTCTAAAGCTGCACTGCATCCCATACTTAGTCAATGCATTAAATGTCTTCAGCGATGAAAAGAATAAAATGAAGTGTCTCATACTATGGTGAAGATTTCTTTAAATAGATAGGGTAGATTAAAAATTATCTTTTAGATTATAAGTTTCTGGTTATTTTTACTCCCTATTTCCACTATCTTATTAGCAATTCGTGATATGAGCTCTTACCACTTTGTAGACTAAATTAATGACTTGGGTATTGCACTGGGAGTCAAAGTAGTGTCCACAATACATATCTTGGGGATGTAGTTTTAAGCACTGCAGAAAAGAAAAAAGTGGGGAATAGCTGACACATCATAAAAATAATTATAACATATAAATATTAATTGGGGCTAAAAAAAACCCCCATTATTTCACCATAGACTTCTATAGTACTGTTGAAGTACCAAACTGGTGCTAATTTTTTCTTTTCTTTTTTTCCTTTTTTTTTAAACCCTTAGGTGATCAGAGACAGATTCTCTAGTAGTGAAGCATAGAGGTTTAGATCTTAGAGAAAGGTAGTGAAAATTTTAGAGAATATGCAGGATAAAGTACTCAATTGAACATCAAAATGTGACTGAGCAAGAACATAAATTGAATGTGGGGTGTACACGGTCATAAAGAATTCATTCTGCTGCTATATGTCAGTTTCATATTAAAAAGTGCTTAAGTAAAAATATATGAAGAAATTAATTATTTCAATATTTTTCATTCAACATTTAATTGTGAACTAAATGTGAATACGTTTATTTTTTAATTTTTGCTTTTTTTTTTAGGTTTGTCAAATAATGACATAACAGAACAGAAAAAAATAACTCTGTAGAAGCAGAAAAAAAATCTCAAATGACCCAATGAATAATAAGGGTTTTTTTTTATAGTGACTGGCACTCTGTAGCTGGCTTGTAATGCACCAATAATCCTCAAATGACTCATGCTTTCCTGAAGATATGATAAAGTTTTGTTACCAGTGACTTTCCCATACAGCCTTGACATTGCTTTCTCCCCATGATTGTTCTTGATTGCACAGAACTGGTAACTCCCTGAATGGACTTCTCTGTACTACTCATTTGTGGCAATATACATACGTGTTGCTTTTTGGGTAGCCTGTTCAACCTTTCACTGTTGTGGTTGCTGCCCTTTACCACCTTCACTTTTGTGTTATGGTCAGCTAAATTGTACTCATTTGACTTAGGTAGTCTCTAACTCGAACACAAAATCTTTGAAAACTTAACTAAGGCCAGAGAAGAAAATGTTTCCCAAGAGAGATTTGATGACTTCACTTTCATCTTTGGAATGACAACTGTAGATGCATCAATTTTAAAATATTTTTCTGAGAATTTGTCATAGTGCATTATGTCCCCGACATGTTTTTCTAGCGTATGTTCCAGCAGATGGGACCAAAGATCTCAAAACTTATTTACGGTTTTCACACTAAGGCTAGGACATAGAATGCTAAAATGTATGATAAGATACTTACTTCAATTTACTGCAGCATGTCTGAATGATGACAGTTTTATTCCTGTGTATTTTATCAGCTGTACGACGCCACAATAAAGGGATATAACCGAGATAGGAAAAGTAGCACAAACCAAAAATTGCAATATTCATAAGCTCATTTAAGTACGAATGAACTGCTTTAGTATAGGCACACTTTCTGCTTGTAGATTTTTTAAAAACCTCCCCCTGCATCAATGGGTTGTTCAAATTTATTTAATATGATATCTTACTATCTAATTTTGAAAGCTGAAATGTCAGTCTTCTGCATAGAATTGGCCAGCAAAATTAAGGAATTCTATCCTTGTTATTGCTTCCATGATAAAATACATGTAAAATATATCTCAAAGATTACCCTTAGATATTATGGAGTAAAAAAGAAGAGTGAAACCTGGAAGAACACAAAGCAGTCTTTCCAGATGATATTTCAGGAATGAAAGAAAAACTAGGACAGGAAAATTACAGGGAAAAGAAAGGCAAGAAGACTGCAGATATAGTTGATTCTACTCTGAAACAGAATAAAGGTCCTTCTCAACTCTCCTTTTCTACTAATTTTTTTCTACAATTTTGTTTTCAATCTTCTATATACAGCTTTCCTCTGCATAGTTCTCTACCTCCTATTTTGTCCATCCTCTCAGTATTAAATGGCAAGCTCTCTAGAATAAAAAATACACAAAATTATGTTATCAGCTATTGTGTCACACAATGCTACTCCATGCAGGTGTACCAGCTTCTGGGGGTCCTGAATGGCTCTTTGTCTCTTTGACAGGTACCATCCATCTCCGCATTCCTGAGTCCTCCCCGGTTGGGACAGCCATTGGCAGCGTTAAAGCCACAGATGCGGACACTGGAAAAAATGCAGAAGTCGAGTACAGAATTATAGATGGCGATGGGACCGATATGTTTGATATCGTGACGCAGAAGGACACACAGGAAGGCATCATCACTGTGCGAAAGGTGTCTATTAACAGCATTCGCTAAATGATTTTGATGTCAATGTTATGTCACAAATGTTCATTGCTTAGATCACGTGATAACACATGCTAACATTTGCAAGTATCCCCCATCAGTGACTGAAAGGTACTATTTCCTATTAAGATGAACTGGAAATAAAAGGTGGTGACCATATCTAAGATGCAGCATAGGTTTAAAGCATTGCTGCCAGCAAAGTATGGAAATGTGGACCAGCCCCAATGTGTTAGCACTAATTATCTCTGTGATTTCAAATGCAGACTTCTTTAGTATTCATGTAACCTGTTTTCTTCAGCAAGCAATCAGCAGCTCACTCACTACTGAGAGACTCAGATTTTCCTCCTCTGTGCGATTCTCATCTGCTTGAGCTACCGATGTATGCCAGAACACAGACTTGAGCTACAAGCTATATGGTTTTGTTCCCATTTCCAACATATGAGAGGGTTACCACTTGAGCAATGTGTATGTAATGATGGTGCTCCTGTTCCAGAGCTAGCTTTAGTTCTGCCTTTTGTCTTGCATTGTCAGAGCACTTTCAGATCCTTGTCTTCTAAGTTTAAGATCTCACGAGTGGAAGCGCAGCTCTCCTGCTCCTCAAAAATTTCCTTTCCGGAAGTCCCTTGGTCCTTGTCTTTGGGGCTTTGAGTTGTGCTTCTTAAGAGTTCAGGCATCATTTTTAACATAAAGCACTGTTTATATTAGCTTTCTGAACAAATGTTCTTAAGCATAGGATAATGAAACAAACAGTGATGTAAAACATAACTCCACATCTCTTGATAATGGCAACCAAGGAAGAGATAAGTTCTACTAAGAGTGCTCCTTTTTAATTTCTGTGTTTTATTGTGTTCATAGTCAGTGTAGTGATTCATCTGGGAAAAAATGAAAAAAACAAAGTTTGAGATCTAATATTTTTCCTTTTCCTAGAAGTTTGCAAAGGCTTCTCTTGAAATGCTCTTTTCTTGCTGTCTTCAGATTTTTCGCACAGACTATTATATTAAATCAATAGCGTATTGAAAAAAAAAGTCTACTAGCTGAATCAAGCATAAGAAATTTCCTAAATTATATTACAGCAGTTCTAAAACTGTCACCAATAAATACTAATGAACAAGATCTTCTGATTTTGTCATTAACAGTCTGACAGAATTTGCATTTTTCATGATGCTTTCTCAGTGATGAATAAGTAGTTTATTCAATACCACAGACAACAGCGCTAACAAGCAAGAGAGGAGATGAGAATGCTCCGTTCATTGATTTATTAAAATATTCTCCTTTTTTTATTATTGTTATTTATCCACTTTGATTGTAATTTCTGTTTTCAGTGGTGAATTAAGTACAAATAACTTATGTTTCTTTACAGAGCCTGTAAGTTATTAAGTCTGAATTTATTATCAGCTGTAAAAGAACATTTTCTATACAAATTTTTCTATACAATTTCTCCTAGGCAAAATAATTGATTTTCTACAATTTCTATTATTTGGGCAAGAGTTTTGTTCATTACTGTTGATGTGCTGGAATGCCTGTATAATCCACAGGTTTCATATCCATGTTTTGCACTGTAGCTGGACGAGATGTCCAAATTGGATGTGAATGTTTTAGTAGCAAGTTTACATATTTATGGTGCACATTCTGTCAAATCAAACCAATTAGAATAAATTGGGACTAGCATGTCTTTGCTTTTAGGCTTGAAGCCAGCCTCCCTTAACAGCTGGATGATACACTTTACAGACACAGCAATAGCCTCAGAACTAGGTTAAATAGTTGCATTTCTCAATTGTATTCATAGATACTCTCCCATCTGCTCTGACTACTTTTTAAAAACAAGTCTGGGGCAGTGGGGAAACTCATTCTTTCACTGGAATGCATCTTTCTGCTTTTGAATAGTGTGTTTAAATATCTAACCTGTCACTTTGGCATCTTTCATGAACATTATTTAGTATTTAAAAGCAGCTAGGCAGGAAAAAATATAAGTCATCAAACACCCATTTTGATGAATGAAAACCACCAGTTCTATATCTCTCTGAGATTCTGTGGGATTTAATAAAGTCTTCTTTGTGTCAGAAAGGTAGATTTTCAGCTTGCTCATTTCCTTAGAATCATTAATTAGCTAACACTTTTCATCTATGACAGCTAGAAAAATTTGAAGGAATAGAATTCTTTTCTATCCAAAAAGATTTCTAATTATAACCGTGAACTGCTCCTCCTTCCATTTTAAAAAGGAACTGCTGACAAAAATGTCAAATACATTTTCAAAAAAACCTCCTCTGATGTTGGATTCATTAAATTAAATGAAAAGGAACAAGATTAAACCTTACTGTTTCTCTATAGAAAGCTTTGACACACATACCTTCCTCAAAAGACACCTAAACCATTCCTGATATTTAAGGTCAGCTACATAGGCTTGACAATAAGACTACTCTGGCCATTTTTAGTATCCAGGAGTTTTCAGTAATTCCTATGAAATACTACTATTAAATACCTTGTTCTGGAATGTTTGTATTTCCAGTCAGTATCTCAAGCGTTTTAAATGACTACATGATTGTTTCAAACCCATGTTCTTGTGAAACAACTAAAAAATTCCCTGAATAATTGGTTAATTTGCACTGAAAATATTTTTGTCATCCATGCTGAGATAATTTAACTAATATTTAGGAAAAGATACTTCCTCTAAAAGCAATGGTAATTTCGTATTAGACAAAGTGAGTCCTGTGGTGGGGGACCTACTAATTGTGTTGGTGTTCCCACAATGAAGGGCAGGTTCTGATAAGGCTTGAGCTCTCTTCAGTTTCCATTATGTATGTAGGTCAATATCTGTCAATATGTAAATCTAATTTAATAAAATTTATCACAATTTTCATTTCTAGCCACTGGACTATGAGACAAGACGACTTTATACTTTGAAAATAGAAGCTGAAAATACCCATGTGGATCCACGTTTCTATTACCTTGGGCCTTTCAAAGACACAACTATTGTGAAAATCTCTGTAGAAGATGTAGATGAACCTCCTGTTTTCAGCAGATCTTCTTACCTTTTTGAGGTGCATGAAGATATTGAGCTAGGGACAATAATAGGAACAGTAATGGCACGGGATCCTGATTCTGCCTCAAGTCCAATAAGGTAATACTTCAGTGTCTCTAAACACATTATTTGCTACAGAAATTTGGATAATAGTAATACAACATGAATTTCACATAGAGGTTTTTTCTATTATTTATTAGTGTCCCAGAGATAGACAGAATTGAGAATGGTGCTTTTCGTAAACCCTCGAACATGTCAGGCAACAGCAATTTACTTGCACACAAGAGGCACACAAAATGTTTACCAGTGCTTCAATTCATAGAAATCTTTGATTTCAAGTAGGCCCTTCAGGATTGCTTTTTGTTTCAGACTGTGAAAAACTTTTAGAGTGATGATGAAATAAGTTCTAGTCTTCAATAAAACTAATATCATGTATGAAGTAAAATGAAATGCTTATCAAATAAGCCAAGTAGTCCTATCAGAAGTTTTCACTGGCTGTTCTAATTTCTTTTTTGTTGTTGTTGCTTTTGTATTCATTTTGGTGTTGACTTCTTTGTTGGGGTTTTATTTGTTTGTCTTACATATTTACTGTGATTACATGAGGTGGAGTGAGCAAACAGCAGCCACCAAAGCCATACAGATATTATTTTCATATAACAGCGTTTTTTTGGGTTTTTTTTTTAATTTTGCTCAGTTTTGTTAAGTACTGTAAGTGAAACCAGATGCTTGATGAACAGTTTAGATCACTCATAAATTTTCATAGAAACATAAACATTTGTTTCTACTGTACAATACAAGCCTACTATATAACTTTTTTTAAAAATTCAGCCCAATTCTGACACATATTCTGATAAACATTCTGTGTTTGGCAAAATCCTACATTTAATTCCACATCAAAAGTTCAACTCTAATTTGAAGGCAGTGTTAAATATTAGCAAAAAAGTTTGAGGAAAGAACAATTTTCTGATACTGGTTTGACACCACAATATCATGTTGGTGGACATCTTGCCTGCAGAAGTATGGCAACTATAGAAGCATAGAAGGTCCTTTAACATCTGTGCATGAAAGTTCTGCATGTGAACTTATTTTTATACAGGTTTTTTATAACTTGATCTCTAGTGAAGTAATATATTCTAAACAGTAGAAGCTGAGTTTATACCAATACTTTTGAAGAGCTTGTAAATTAGCTGTCAGTCTCAGTCTGAAGAAACATTATATCAAAGACCATTTTCCTTTCAGGATAAAAATAATTCTTTAATTAATATATTTATATTAATATTTGAAATTTGGATTTTTAAAAATAATTCTCATATCTTCTTGTAAAAGCTCCAATTATCAAATATTACACTATTGTATCACATTTTTAAAATTGAAATTTTAATTCCTTATTCTATGGAGCTAACCTTCAGAATTTTCAGAAGCATTCATAGAAACTAAATATACATCTTTTCAAAACTAGCCTTTGTACTGTAGAACATAAAACCTATACTGACTTGTGAAATACACATTTTCTTTGACTTTCCATAATTTTGACAATACTTTTTATTTCTTTATTATATTTAGGTTTTCTCTGGATCGTCACACTGACCTTGACAGGATATTTAACATTCATTCTGGAAACGGGTCCATCTATACTTCTAAGCCACTTGACCGTGAGATATCACAATGGCACAATCTTAGCGTTATAGCAGCTGAGATTAGTAAGCCAGTTTTGCTCTTCTTTTTCCTTTCAGTTTTCCTTAGCCTGTAAAGTTACAGCTGCAACTTTATGATGAAAAAAAACCCCCTCCTTTCCTTGCCCCCTGCCCCTTTCTACTAGAGGTACTGGAAGAGTGAATTGTGGGTAGCTAATAGCTGTTGTCTCCTCATTGCTCATGTCCTCACCTACATCCATCACTGATCTTTAATGTCCAAGCTACTTCTGAAACACTAGCCAATTAAATAATAAGACTGGAGAAATTCTGTTTTATTCCTTTTCTTGGAGGACAATAACATGATTTTGCTGTTAAAATAGCTGAGTTTAGCATGGTAACCTGTTTTTTGTCTCTATTGTTTTCTTCATTTCCTTAGAAATACTTTCATTATCTCTTCCTATGGTATCTACATCTACAGCTCTTAGAATCAATATACTATACAAGTTCCATTCAGATTGATCTCAAAGCTGTAGCATTTCTTGGACTGTTTAAAATGTCTCTCTGTAGATATTTTAATGTTAAGAGTATAAAGAGAAAAGCAGATATCCCCCTAAACCTAGTACATTATTGTGATTAGCTTTAAGCAATGGACAGAACATTTTCTAAGGGACAAAGGTCTGATCTTTGAAATCAGCTACTAAGAATTACTTCCTTTCAAAGTCACTTATTTTTTAGGGCTAGTTCTATATCAGTCAAAAAAAAAAAAAGGAAAAAATACTGATCAGCAGTGAAATGTGGCTGGCAAGAGCTACACTGCAGAGAACTAAATGGAGCATTGTGTCCTGCCAATTAAACATTCTGCGTAAAAAAAAAAAAAACGAAACCAAAAACAAAACAAAAAAACCCCTATAGTTGTTTTTCAAAACCGTTTTTTTTTCTTGTGATGCTTTGTCCTGAGCTTGCAATCACTGAGAGTGCTGTCCAATGTTATACAAATCCTTTTCAGATTTATATAATGATGAAACCTAGCATCCTTGTATGACAATACCTTAGTGCTGAACTTATTTCCCTGTCAGGAAACTTAGAGCAAATTTATATTGTGGACATATCTGGAGTAGCTAGCATTCTCCAGAGAGGTAGGTCAGTTTTGGAGAAAGAAGTGTAGAGGGAGATTTAGGTCTTCAAATATTTTAAAATATTACCTGTGAAGCATGACACGATGAGAAAGCAGTGTTAGAACTGATTTGGAAAGTTAGTACAAACATGCAGAAGGCTATGAAAAACTGTGTCCTAAACGTGGAAATTTAAACAATTCAGGATGTCAAAAAGGTCCACATCATGCTCTTTAGCAAAGGTGTTACTGATAACAAGGAAATGTAAGTTCAGCTGCTCCTAAATGTCTTTTGTTTTATTTGAGGCAGAAAAAAAGAAGGTGAAATCAGTAATTTGGAACAATCTGTTACCGTTGTTATTTATCCAATTCCATTAATGTTGCAAAATCATATAGCATTTAGCAACCACCCAGCAGAATTCCAAGAAATGGCTGCACTTTTTTACACCCAGGCATTATTTCATATTTTTGGTATAGCAAGAGGATCAGCAAGTGAGGACAGGGACACTTGTATTCCTGAACTAACCAATACTAACAAAAGAGCACTCTAAGTAATAGTAGGATCTTGGCATTTGGCAAGGGAGAGGTTATTCTTCTTTCTTAACATAAGGTCTGAAAATCTACATTCATATTTTAAAAGGAAATTTAAACATTAAAAAATCTTATTCTAATAAATTCTTTCTCATATTTTTGGAGGGTTACTTTCATTCATTTTGTTGGAATTTCTTTGAGGGCCAAGAAAGGAAAGTCAGACTTGAAAATTTTTCAAAATATGTACACATGTCATCAACTAAATAAACTTTATCCCAGCCAAAACCAACAGAATGCACAAAGTCTATTATGTCATTTTTTGTAAAACAAACTAGATCACAAAGAATTTTAAAATTAACGCTCGAAACCTTACAAGACCTTGAGCCCACCAAATGATCAAATTTGTTATTGTAGCAGTGGGCATACTTTTCATACACAATATTTATTATCATATAATATATTATTATATTATTAACATTTGCGCCCCCGATCTTCATGAAAAACGTAATTGCTCACTAGATCCCAACACTTCTTTTTTTTTTTCACTCTACACAAATAATTTCCTTATTTTTCAGAAAGACTGATTCTGACCTGTTACTGGTTTGTATGCTAAATATTGACCAGATTCAAACTTCATCATGCATGTGTATTGCTCATGAAATTTGGAAGAAAACAGAAAACTCTTAATAGAAAATAATCTCATTTTTCTTCTCTCTTCTGCTGTCAGACAATCCCAAAGATACTACTCGTGTTCCTGTCTATGTAAGAATTTTGGATGTTAATGACAATGCCCCACAGTTTGCTGTATTCTACGACACTTTTGTCTGTGAAAATGCAAGAGCTGGACAGGTATGCCTTTGATAATCAAATACTTCCCACTATCCAAGTTGCTACAGTAATCAATTGTAGATCATTCTTGCCCATTGCTTGGGGAAAATCATACCCAAAACAGTTTTTTAAATGTTTAAAATGAAAGGTAAGTAGCACCGCAGGTGAGGCTCAGACTGAAATCTGAATGTGTTACAAGCACATCAGTGTTTCAATTACCATTTTTCCTTACCTAACCCTGTACTGCTGTTAAATCCTGATGAGGTATGTCCAAGACATGGTCGCAATCCACTTTGCCATTAATTTCACAAAGTAGAACACTATATGTAACTACTGAAATGTTTCATCTATATTTTCAATAATTCTGCAATAGAAAAATTCAGATGTATTTCAATCCAGAAAAATTCAGATGTATTTCAATCCACTTTGACGGTGATTACAAACAATAAAATCTGTCACACTTTTTCTCTTTTAATTGTTAGATTTATCTTTCATTATCAAAATTTTCTGAAAACATACTTTTTTTTGAATGGTAACATAATATTTTCTTTTGCTTCTTAGAGACTATACAACGTGTACTTCAATTTAAGTGAAATTACTGTACTTCTTAATTCCTAATTCCCAACAGGCAGTTGCTTATCAGAACTGTTAAAAAAAATGTTTTCCTATTACATGTCCCAGAGCATAATCAGCCAATAATAAAGCCTTTAAAATGGCTTTAAAATAGCAGTAGCACCTCAGTGCAACCCTTTCAGTACCTTTGAATAGAAAGTGGTAGAAGTGCCAGCTTGTCTTAACTGTGAGAGTCCCACAGGTATAACATTCAGGTTGTATTACAAATACCACATCCAGGTTGCAATTCTTCCTTGCAAAGTGACATCAGCTGGAACTTAGAACAAAGAATTTAAGGCTCAAATTTATAATGCATAAAATATCTAAAGGTACTGAGCAAGTGCATTTGTCTGCTATGACAGCCATAAGAGAATTCAAGCTGTTAGATAAAGAGAAATCACTGGCTAAAAATGTAGAATTTTTGACAGTTTAAGTTTCTACTATAAATGCTAAAATAATATTTTAATAATTTTCAATATGACATAAGAATTGTAAAATAACACTGAATTTTCCTCTTCCAGTTTCACAAAAAAAATCCTGTGTTTAAAAAAAAAAAAAAAATATATATATACCTATAAGTGCATTAATCCACAAATTTTACTTATCTGAGGTTTCATTATTTTTTCTGTGCAGGTTATTAGTTCTAGAGGGTATAGGAAATGTTAACAGAAGAGTTAAATTTCCAGGTAAATGTATTTTGAGCAACAGGTTTTTATTTTTTTGCCATGTAGACTATTGATGTCAGTATAATTTGAAAGTAAATATAAAAGTTATTTCTACATTGCATTGTTTTTCTGTTTACATTCAGAACAGGCTGTCAGTTAAAAAGTTGAATAAAATAGCACTAATCACTTATAACTAATAAATGAGATGCTAAATAAGTTTACACATCCACAAATGCTTATGTAAGTTGTTATAGAGCTCAATAGTGTCTTTATCAGAAAAAAAACTGCCAAATTCATTGAGAGGGCCATAAATATAAACATTTTTTTAAAGAAATCTGAGTTGCAAATGATTACTTAAAGAAAACAATTCACAGGACAAGAAAAAAATGTAGTGCAGCATAACATGAATAATCTATTTGAATATAATTATATTCTTCTTGTTTACTGGCAGATCATAAATAAGACTTGTTATTTTTCAAATTCAATCTGTCCTGAGAGAATCTAATCAATCCAAACTGAACATGGTTCTCTAAGCTTGATTCCTCCCACATTTCTTCTATTTTTCTTCCCTTTCAGGTTTTCGTGATTAGGTTTGATCCATGAAATTTATATCTTCTATTAGGTCACTGAAACTAACAATGCTTCATCAGTCACAGATTCTGTGGTATTCATTTCAGTATTTCCCATCTACTGAAGACAGACATTGTAATGAATATTATACTTTTCCATTTATTTAATCTGTACAGAAGCCTAAATTTTACACATACATACATATAAATGTATATATCTATGTAAAAACACACATACACGCATACTATATATGATGCCTATGGATGTGCACATACATACATGTATACAGACACACACATATATGCAAATATATAGCAAGAGAGAAATGTTACTTTTGTCATCTGTGATTGTTTTCCTGCTTGCTATTACTGCTGATGTCAGATCGTACCGTGACCTTACAAGCAATGAGGATATCCTACCTCAAAAAGCTCAAGCTACACACAAGCAGCACCTCTGGCAGAATGCTATTTTGGTGGTTGCCATTCTTTTGACTCCCCCAAAAATGAGGACAGTCTTGGTGTGATGGCATAAAGAGGATACAGGCATTTATGTGAGCTACACAAGGCTGACTCAGTAGAAGTTCAGGGAAAGAACGCAGCAAAATGCTCAGACTACTGCAGTCCTGCAACCCAAGAAGTTTAGCTGTCCTCCACCCCCAGATGAGAAGAGCCAGGAGCTGGGCATCTGGACAGATGGAATCCCACTGGTTTTGTCAGTTCCCAGCTGTCACACATCTGGCAGCTCAGCTGCCAGCCTCCAAAGATCCTCTAATGTAAAAGACAAGAATCAGTTTAGAAAGCAGAAGTCAGTTCTGCTTCAGAGAGACTTCGAATGGAAGCTGAGTACATCTTTTCTGTATATTCATTTTCCCTTTAGTAACAGTCAGAAGAGAGGCCTTTCTCTCTTTGTAAGTGACCTGCCAAAAGAAAAGAAGGCAGGAGCTGACTTCGGTCAGCAGCCACGTGTCCACCCAGCCACTGCCTCCCTTCGTAACAGCACGGGGGGATAAAAGGCGGAAAAGAAAGTGGCTTGAGACAAAGAGAAACTTACCGATAACCATCACTGGCAAAACAGATTCAATTCGGGGAAAATTAGTTTAATATACTATCCATTAAAAATGGGGCAGGATGGTGAGAAACAAAGGAAAACTAAAACACCTTCCCTTAATAACCCCTTCTTCCCTGGTTCACCTTCACCCCTTCACTGCTGACTTTTTTCTTCTCGGACACTCCTCCTCACACTTTCCCTGCCCCAGTGTGAGTATTCCCCATGGACTGCACTCCTTTAGGATAAATCCCCTGCAGCTTGGGATCGCCTTCAGGTCCGCAGGGAAGCCCCTGCCCCGCCGGGGTCCCTCCCTGGCCTCAGAGCCGTCCCTGCCGGGTCTCCCCTCGCCTCGGTCCCTGCTCCCGCTCTCCCCTCAGGCTCTCGGGGCTGTTTCCCGCACGGTTCCCCTCGCTCAGCCCTGGCTGCCGGGCAGCGTTTTGCCCTCCCTTGCCCAGGCTTTCCCCGGGGCTCTCGCCCGCCCGCCCGTGGCTGAGGGGCTCAGCCGTGCCCTGCGCTGGGGCCGCTGCAGCCGCTGGCACCGCCTGGGGCCGGCCCGGGCAGCCCCGGCACAGCCCCAGCGCCAGCACTGGGACACCTCCAGCTGGCACAAGCACACTGTGATGTTTAAATGGCTCGTTACCATCTTGCTGTTACTAGCCTTCAAATTACCAAATCCATATTTGCCCACTTCCTTTTCACAAGGCCCAATGTTACGTACATAGGTCTAGCTCAAAATGGATTCTCTTTCAAAGACATTTTAGAATATGAATGATGTAGTCTATTTTCCTTTTCCGTCTAACTTAATTCAGCATAGATTATATAAGCATACTCGGTTTCTTGAACCAGTTCTTTTCATGCTGCTCCTCCTGTTTTCAGCTCATTTGACCCATATAACAATCCTTATCAAGGGTACTTTTCTCACCATAATCTAGCTTAAACATGGCTTTTGGGATCTTTATATTTCCAGAAATTTCCTTGTTATACTCACCAAGTGTCTTTCTAAAAATAGCTAAAATTCATATCTATTGAAAAATTAAATTCCTTGAAGTTGTTTTCTAGCATTCAATTTTCTCTTCCTATTTTTCAGATGTTTTTATAGAAATTTCTTAAATCCTTTAAGAAATGTTTTTTTTTTTCATCTTGATATTCTATATTTTTTTATTGCATCTCCCTCATTTCTTTCGACAAATGACAATTTGTGGTCAATTTACCTGGAATTTTGTTGTCTTTCTTTTCCAGTTCCCCTGATTCATTCTTACTTTTGTTTCTTCACTATATCAGAATTTTGTCTTGGCCTTACTTTTTTCAAAAACTCTCAAAGGTTTACTTATTTTTCACTCTGGCAAGAAAAAGTTTTTGAACTGCAAATTGTTGTAGGGTTTCTAAAGAGCTCCGCTTTCTTTTTCTTAATAGCACATTATATTTTCTTTCTTTGTCCTGAATTTAAAAGCAACTGTGTAGTATATTTTAGAAAAAAAAACATCTACCTAAACAGTTGATAGAACTGATGCTTGAAGAGTTCCTACTGAGCAGAAAGATGAATTTTGCTGGAATAAGCAGGCCATACAACAAACTTGTTTCTACTGGTTTACCAGTTTTTTAGTGGCTAACAATCCTCATGACTACTACTGGGCCCTTAATTTCCTGTCTGCTATCACAGAGAATAACGTCCTTGGCTTCCCTGCAGTTACTGCTTTGTGGCATTTCTAGGAAGAAGAAACAACTTAAGAGTGTTATACCCCTATTTACAAGGTAATTGGGGTTTCCCAAGGCTGGCAGGTGTAAAAGAAAAAACACTATTAGAAACTACATCTAAAACAGGATATATCACATTAGTATCAATATATATATCAGTATATATATATCAGTATATCACATAGTAATCAATATTATCAGGAAACAGTTTTCAAACTGCAATATAATGCTTTCAATTCTACATACTCTTTTTAAACTATGAATATGGACACTCAGCAAATCAGTTGATTTTCATCAGCCCAACACCTACAACTGACCATATTCATGGTCTCTAGTTGTGAAGTAAAATAAGCGAGTGTTTTTCTGACTTCATTTTGTAAAGATCTATGAAAATTCATATGCTAATTGCTTACTAAATAATTAAACTATTTGTTCTTTAAAAATAAACAATCTATGCTTGCATTATCAGTTTTGTTCATTTAGAAAGTTATTGGAGGATTATGTAAAAAAACAGACAAAACTCCTGTTGGAAAAACAAGGAAGCTGCTATATTAAAAGAAATCCCATCCTTGCCTCATCAATAAATTTACTGCTATTGTGTGGATGGACAAGAAAGAATTTGGTAGTTGGTCATGTGTTTGTTAAGGCAAACAGGAGTGCATTGCAGCTGTTGATGTTAAAGATGATCAGACCTGACAAAAGCTGTGAAATGAAGAGAAATGGCATATTTGGAAAAACTGGAAGAGGAAAAACAAACAGGGTTTAACAAGTATGCCACAGGGAAGGAGCAGTGATAAAAATTAGATGCAATTCCATGGTTGAAAAAGCAGTGCAATTTAAAATGATGGATAAGAAATGAAGAATAAAAATGATCTAGACTAAAGATTAATCTATTTTTAGAAGTTGAACTTAAGAACATAACTGAACATTCAAGCATGCATGCACAAAAATCCAGCCCTAAATTTAGTTCATATGCTATGGTATAAAAAAAGCCCCGGTCCGAAATTAAGCAATAAAGTAAAAAAATGCATTTTGCTTGGGAAAAAAATATTTTGCCACTCTTAGGTATAGAAACTTCAGTGAAAAAGCTACATATTCCCTTACGTGACAGATAAATAAGTGCTGATAAAGGGCTTGCCATTACTTTCTCCAAAAATACCCAAAAATTTTTTGTAGGCAATGCACAAAGCTCTGAGTCTGAGAATGGAACTGACCCGGTGCAGCTTACTCCGAGAATTGTGACACCAGATTTTCATCCCACTCCGAGGTGGTGCATCTCTAGGGTGTGCTACAATGTCTTACAAGAGTTGAAATATATATAAAATCTAATTGGCATTTTTCTTCTTAGGAATCATGTTGGTGTGTTCTCCTATACTAATAAATAGAAAAATCATGTTTAAGAAAAGATGCTTTAATCTTGAAATTTAATTTGAAACTTTAACTTCCCTATCAAAAATACCGGTTTGATAAAATACCATTTCTTTCAAAAAAAATAGAAAACTTAATGTGAATCACTGTCTTAAATGTTGATTGGAATTTAAAAGGATGACTCAAAGATGAATTATGAAAACTACTGGCTACAGCTGAAACGATTTTTGGCAAGTTTTGTCCACTCTGTAGCTACAAAAATATAGGTGCACATGTAATACCACATGAAAAATATGGATGTTCTTGTTGAAAAAAAACTATATAAGACATTTGTTGAGCATTTGCTTAGTTTGTATATTTTACCAATTAAATATTAAGTCAATATGTTTGAATGCTAAGTTATTTTAATGCTTTTCATCTTCTTTGATCAGACAGCTGCATCAAAAACCTAGGTGTATTTGGGTTTTTTTGTTGTTTGTTTGCTTGCTTCATTTCCTGCAGCTTATTCAAACCATAAGTGCAGTGGACAAAGATGACCCTCTTGGTGGACAAAAATTTTTCTTCAGTTTAGCTGCCGTTAACCCTAACTTCACTGTTCAGGATAACGAAGGTAAAATTCATGCCTGTTCCAAGGAAGGAGTTTATCTTTGCTGTCTGGCTACATTCCTGAAATATATTTGCTTTTGATGTCTGTCAATATGTAGAGAAGCTGCGAAGGTTGCTACTAACAAGAATACTTTACCTGAATGTTTGAGGTTTAGGACTGCTACATTTTTATCTGTGTAAGTGAGGCAAAAATGTGATAAAACAAATTATAAAGAAAATCAGAAGCGTGCTGGCTTGGGGTAAGAGACAGATAAAATGCTTAACTGCAAAAGAAAAAAAAAAAAAAAAACAAAACCTTTCAAAAATGCCTTCAGCTGACAGGCTGAGATTTTTCACTTTAGCCTATTGTCACATAGTTCTGATTCCTCTGGCCTTCTGTTTTGCTTTTTTCTGACCATTAATGAAAATAATTGTTCTGAGAGACATTTTGGCTTTTCTTTTGATCCTTCCTCAATCGGTCTTTATCAGAGAATATTTTCAGAAGCTTCTGTTGGGGAAGTGAGACTATGAATTTTGGCCTTCATTATCAGTATGACTAATTGTGACAACTCTAGATTACAGAAGAAAAAAATGAGAGGGGATGTGGTATCAGCCTTCAAATGTGTCAAAGGCCTAAAGGCAATGGGAATAATCCTCTATTCCTGATGAAGATTTCAGGAAGTAATAGACTACAAACATCAGCAGAAAAAAAAAGTTTCTAACAGTAGGGAAAGTGAAGTAATTAAATCAAATAGTTTGGGTACCCTATAAAATCCCTTGTGGGAGAGCTATTTAAAGATCCATAAGACACATAATTTTTGATGTTGAATGAAAACAAATAGTGTTAAAATACACAAAAAACAGTGAAGGGAAGTAATAAAGGAAAAGTTTGTGTTTCACATTTTGAAGTCTATGAAAATATACATGATTTAATATTTTAAACAAAGGTGACTAGGTCCTGAATGCAGAGAGTTATAGATCTTGTTCTGCTATCTGTAATTATTTTCTTTCCTTTTGCAAATGGGTTCTTTTAGCTCTGCCTGAAGTTTGGCTGTCAAGATAGCTAACCACATAGCTCAAGCAATCCACAAATATGAAAATTAAATTTTTCTTTTAGTCCACACTAAAACCTGTTTTTTCTCTTTTGGACTAAAAAGTTAACAACTCTGGTGTTGGATGACACTCTAGTGCTGTGGCTTTAACAGTAGAAGAAATAGTCTCTAAGTATTACTCATTCCTTCTCTTCCTTCCCTTCTGTCTGGCCACTCAGTGAACAGTTTTGATGCTGAAGTATCCTGTATACAACTAAGATTTGTCTGCTACAGATACAGTTTAGTAAGTTCACTTCTCAAAAATGTGCAGGAATACCTACCATCTTTAACATTTTCTGAATTACTAAAACAATTTCTATCAAAAAAAAAAAAATTACTTCATGTCCTAAGGTACATATTCATTGTTCTACAGCATGTTGGAAGTGGTTTGGTGTAGCAAATCTCATACTGAGTTGACAGATAGCATTCCTGTGGGTGTTGGCACAGGTGATCCATAGAAAGAATCTTCCAGAACACAGTGCTTTTTGAGCTGTGCAAAGCGGAAGGTTATTTTTCCTCAGTTGGCCACTGTGTTTCAGGGTTTCAGCCCTGAACTGTAACTGTGTCACATACTCCATGCACTAATCTATAAAACATTTTAAGCTTTGAGAAATCCTCTTTTCAAATCACACGCAAAAGTGGTGCAGAGGCACAGAGGAGACGGCCAGATGTACCTAAAAAATTGTAAATAGCTTTCTGATCAAATTGGAATGTTGTTAGAAAAACAGAGATATCACTATGATATCAGGAACTATTTTTAAGCAATATAAAATATGATGATTTGCATCTACTATAAGTGATTTTTTTTCTGTTCATATAGTCTACAACAGTATCTTTTAATCAATCTAGATAACACTGCCAGGATTTTGACAAGAAGGAATGGCTTTAGTCGACATGAAATAAGTACTTACCTTCTACCAGTGGTGATATCAGACAACGACTACCCGATCCAGAGCAGCACGGGCACGCTGACCATCCGGGTGTGCGCCTGTGACAGCCGGGGGAACATGCAGTCCTGCAGTGCCGAGGCCTTGCTCCTCCCTGCTGGCCTCAGCACAGGGGCACTGGTGGCCATTCTCCTCTGCATCATTATCCTGCTAGGTAAGAAGAGAAACACATCCTCCCTTGACCAGAAACAAATGTTTCAGGCCTGACTCATTCAACAAAATTATGCAGGTTGATAAAACTAATGATCATGGATTTTGCGAGAAGAATTTAACTGCAGCTTAAAATACAAAGGAAAAACAAAGGCAAGCCCTGTTTATCTGCTAATTGAACACTGTAAATAAGAATTCAAGGCCCAGACTGTTAATACTATCAATGTGCAACCAGAAGCTCATTTATGTTCTTTCATTAAATTGTCCAAAAATAACAAAGTTCAGAGAGGATGAATAGTATAGTCAAAAATTGCTTTCATGTATTCCATTTTAATTTTTTTTTTTTAGGAAAAGTCTCTTTTTAATTTAAATGACTACTAAAAATCAATATTCAGCATATATTTCACATATAATATAACTGTAAGCAGTAATTTTACTATATTAAGGCACTATCTATCCAGTGATTTCAGTGCTATAATAAAAAAAAGGGAAAATTTTGTAAAATGTCCATTTTGTAGTTTTCAGAATAACACTTAATGACCTATAATTCAACTCAAACCCACTTTTTAACAATATCCTTTGAACTTGAAAAAGGAAAAATATCTTCAGAATAGACCTGGGTATTCTAAAACTCATTACAGCTACAGAAGAAGCATGCAGACAAGCTCATGGTCCTGTAAAGCAGAGTACACAATGTGTGCAAAATAGCTTTTTGATATAGACTTTATTGTGTTACCATTATACAGATAGAGGTGTTTATCCAGTTATCAAAAAAATGAGTAGGTGAAATGTAGCTGAAATGTAGTTCTTGTACCTGGTGGATTTGCTGCTAAGAAATTGTTAAATAGAGATTTTTACCCATTCTTTGTTTCCCTCTTTAAGTTATAGTGGTGCTATTTGCTGCTCTGAAGAGGCAACGAAAGAAGGAGCCTTTGATCCTCTCTAAAGAGGACATCAGAGACAACATTGTGAGTTATAATGATGAAGGCGGCGGAGAGGAAGACACCCAAGCCTTTGATATCGGCACACTGAGGAATCCTGCAGCTATTGAAGATAAGAAGCTTCGACGAGACATTATCCCTGAAACGTTATTTGTGCCACGGAGGACTCCTTCGGCACCAGACAACACGGATGTCCGAGATTTCATTAACCAAAGGCTAAAAGAGCACGACACTGATCCCTCTGCGCCGCCGTATGACTCGCTTGCAACCTACGCCTATGAAGGGAACGATTCCATAGCTGAATCCTTGAGCTCCTTGGAGTCAGGTACTACCGAAGGAGACCAAAACTATGATTACCTACGAGAGTGGGGCCCTCGGTTTAATAAGCTAGCTGAGATGTACGGTGGAGGAGAAAGTGACAAAGACACTTCTTAACCTACAGTAGGCTACTTTTTTCTTTTCCTTTAAGCGGAAGTAATTTTACAGACACCTTCTGCACTCAACAGTATTTAACATTCAGGAAAATTTTCCTGCCACTCAGCACAATGGTTTCCTTTTAGAATTTGTTTTAAACTTGTCCATTAATGTCATTCATTCTTTCTAGTAGGATGCCACTTGGAATATATACAACATTTTATTTAATCAACTTCCAAGAGCCAAAGCTATGGAAATTCAGTGTTGTACATTTTAGTAAGTAAAATAAACAATATCTTACCTTCAGAAATTTGAACAGGGTGATAATCCCTTGAGCAACCTCATGTACGAGCCGCTTCTGTTAGGTACATGTCCTATCCCTGCAAGTGCAGCTTTTAAGATGGCAAAGAAGAAAAAAATCCAATATGTCCTGTTCTGTACATTAAAATAAAACAAAATGTACACGTGGTGTTAATAAGTGTAATTATGCAGCTGGTTTAAAAAAAAAAAGTTTGTGCAACTTCATTTCATCAAATTCTATCTGCCAATGTTTTATATTTATATTTTTGTATTTATTTTTAAAAAATAAACCAGTTTTTACAACTATGTTAATGCTTGCCTGCCTATTCTGGCCATGAGTTTCAAGCTTGAAGAGAACATGGAATTTCTCCAGTGACAACACAACCAACTGACAGTACTTCTGTGCTGAAGTATTCTCCATACACACAACACAGCCTGAAGTGCTTGTGCTCACTGAGAGAGGAACAAGTTATACACTAACTTGCTTGCTCAAAAGTGCTACTTTCTACAGTTCAATGTTTAAGAAAATTTTTTGTTATTATTTTTGAACTAAGCTGATCATAGTCTAGTCTAGAAAGATGAGTTACTATCTTGAGTCAACTTGAATAGCCTTATTCTAAAAACATGCTGGCACAATTTATCTATCCAAACATATAACATTAGTTTCAAAATCTCACTTTGTTTGTTCTATAGTTCTCCATTTTGAATCATAATTACATCATCAGAAGTGATCTGCAGTTGCAACCGATAAAGCATAAAAAGATGCTTGATCATTTTTAAGCTCTATTTTTCCAAAGACAAATCATTTTCTGACAAACCACTGTGTGTTGTATTTCAACCACCTTTAAAGCTGTCAGTCTGAAGACTGAGAAAGTGTCACAAAAACTGGCATTCCTCTCCCCTCAATTTACTGAGGTTTCTCAAGTCTAGTTAAAAACAAGCCTGAGCAACTAGCCGGCTGTAACCAAAATTATACTTAAGTTGTCACAAGACAAAATAGGTATCCAAAAGCATTTTCAAATGTCTCTTATTTTCTTTTAATGTTTAGGTTACACAAGTTTTGTACTAGACAAGCACTGCAATTTTGAAATGCTGCTGAGATTAAATAATTTCAGAGCCAAAGCAGTATGTTACAAGGTCTGTATTAGCTGTCGTGGGAGAAACACATCTGAAGGATTATTTCTCCTCTCTCTCTCTCTTAGCTACTTATTGGCATAAAAACAAGAGATACTGGAAATATATTAGTTCTTTGAATAGTGGAATGCTGCATTCTCTTTTAGTTGGAAATTTCTTCTCCTTAATGGGCTGATAAAACCCAATGAAGTTGAAAGCTGAATACAGTACCATTATGCAATCTATTTTGGTGCAATAGAGACCAAATTTTTATTGACTTGATATCAAGTTAAACTATTAGATCTATTAAGAAACTGTGAATATTATGAATTTTTCTTCATTTCAATCAATAATACTTTTATTAACTAAGGATTTTTTATATTCCTTAATAGAACGTGAATCTGAGAATATTATGAAATGTCTTACATAATCAGCATTACAAAGCTTTTTAAAATTCTTGCAGATGATACAAACAGTTGATCTTTATGATTATTTAGTAAACAGGACCTAATTTTTTTTTCTTCCGAATCTTCATTAGTCCTTCAACAGCATGTAATAGGAACAAACAAATAATATCCATCCATTAAATACACAGAAAAAAGACACTCTTCTTAAACTAGTTTTGTCTACAGCAACATTGAGATCAGTGACATCCTATGTATTTAACTGTGTACCTTCTAGGACAGAAGATAAAATGGCTGTAGAGTATCTGGATTTTAGCTTTTTGCTAAAAACAAGATTTAGTTTAACAGGTCCAGACAACATTTTTACATATAACTCAGTAGAAATCTCTGGTTTGTTTCCAGAAGGAAAATCAAATACACACATCTCCCTCACTATTCATATGTATCAGCAAACATCAAATAAGACTTTGACTTTGATTTGCATTACAGTACTAGTTTCTATAAGGAAATCTTTGTCTATCACTGTGTTGAAGGAAGTTATTTTAAAACTGTTCAGCAGAATATGAATCTGATGTTTAAAATTTAATCCTGTATGTGTTATTTAATAAAATATTAATATACATTGTGAAAGTATATAAACATATATAAACATACTACTACCATTATTATTTAAATAGTATAAATGATTTTTTTTTTTTAATTTGTTGCCATATCCTTGGACATTTATTTCTCAGTACATTTTAGGAGAAGTTAAAATACAAATTTCATTTCAGCACTATCTACTCCGACAATAGAATTTCCCTGTACAAATATATAAGATTTTACTGTACAATGCTTCAGCCTGGTGGAAGTGGGTACAGGAATATGAGGTCATCTGTACAGACAAATCATTACAGAAGCATTCTGGAAGTCGTAATTCATTGTTATATCTGATTTACTTTAGGACCTGTATGTATCACTTAAACAACTGGGTCTGGTCCTTAATATTGCAGGCAGCCACGGAATAGTCCACAATGTTCTCCATGGCCTTACACACCATGGATGAGTCACAACAGCTCAGTCAAATGTAAAGCCATACAGGAAAAAATAATCTCCACGAGTATCATATGTCATAGACAGTGAGAAGAAAGGAATCAAGGGCTCTATGGCTCTATCACAATGTCTTCTTACCCCCTCAGAACAGGGAGGAATTGGAAAGTGAATCTCTTAGACAATTCAAAGTGGAAAATGTGTAAAACAGGATACCTGCTTCCCAAGTAGTACCTCCAAAGCTTAGCCACATGAAACTGTTTGAAAATTAACCAAATATAACAACACGTAGTAAACAAAATCCTGGTATTGTTTAGTCTGAATGAATTTTCTATGTGTTCTTAAGACAAAAATGCCATAGAAAACAAAGAAAATACACTAATATTCAATTTCAGGTGAAACTTACAAGATACTTACAGGACACGCCTTATGAATGTTTAAAATGTCGGAAGCATATAAAAACTATTGCAGTGACTGGACCTGCAGTAGACAGTGAGGTCTTGGAGTCTGTTGCAAAAAAAAAAAAAAAAGAAAAAAAATTAAAGGGATTTTATGGAAGCAGACATGCACAAGAACTTATGTCAGTTACAACACTGTAAACAGCAATATTTCGTAGGGCCTTCAGGAAAGTGGTTGATAGTAGGAACAGTCTGAGGAGAGTAAAAAACCTAGAGAACAAAACAAGCATTTAAACCAACAAAATCCTCACATTGCAAATGATCAGGTCGATACCCACCAGCTTCCATCTCTGTATATGCAGATGTTTTTCACTCATTCACTCTTCCAAGATACTATATTTCCACCATTTTTCCTTCATTCATATGTAGTAGTATTCCCAGGCCAAACTATTTATCAATTACATTACTGTCTGTCAAGCGTTTACCCTTCATTCCTCTCACTCATTTTCTGGTGTGACTCTGTTGCCTTTGAATAAGATGTTCCTATTACTTCTTAAATTCTTCCTATACCACCTGTCACACAAAGTTGGAAGAAAGAGGACCAAATTTGCTACATTGTTTCCCTTCAAACCTGTTTTTATAATTTGCTCTTACTGGGTTAACTACATAAACACTTTTTAATGGCTACAGAGCTGCTCATTATGCTAATCACAGAATATTCTGAGTTGGAAGGGACCCACAAGAATCATCATGAATGATGGAGAAAATTAAATGCAATCATTTCTCCAGGTTGCTTCAGACTGGTTTTCCCTTATTCTATCAGCATTAATATTTTTGACAGCATTCCTCTAAGTTTATCCAATATTGAGAAAAAAGCAAATAGTCTCTTTTGGCGCATCACTAACTGCTCAAAAGAAAAACCAATGACCCTTTCAGGAAGCCAGTTGGTAACATACATCTGATATAAGAATATCACAAGTTTAGGTTTCCTTACTTTTTTTCAAATAAATTCAACTAGACATCAGACAACAAAAGTTACCAGAAGCCTTCAAACACTGTGTTATTATCAGGCTCACTTGAACAGCACAGAAATCACCTGACTGTAATCTGTTCATAGCAAGATGCACAGATTGATGTTCAAGCTAAAACAATTTCACTTATTTGTAACAGTGTTCAAAGCCATGCTATAAATAGTAAACATAAGAAGATAACAGGAAATATAAGGAGACATGTGAATAGAACTTTTATTTTTCCAACAAAGTATTCTGGGCTTCTCAGTTGTCTCTCCAGTTTTTCAGAGGCTTATTTAAACTCTATTCTAATATCATTAAGCTGGATGAAAAGTCACTTTCTACATGACAGAAGATAGAACTAATTACATGGGAATTCACAAATAAAGTAAGCCAGACAGAATTTTCTAAATTCTTTTGGTTTCTCTTCTTCACAGCTATTTTTGTTTCCATTTTAAAAGAATATAGTCAACTATGAAATCAAAATGACAATTTTTAAGCCAATTTTTTTTTCTGAATGCCAGTTTCTCCTGTTTGGTTTTTTTCCCCCCAAAGAATCAAACCAAGTATTTACTTTTTGAGAAAATTCCTTGTCTTTAAATTGATGTAAAGCTTAGTCAACAAGGAAAAAAAAAAATATATTTGAAAATAAATATGAAATATTCTCTTGGTTTTTTACTACAAACCAGGAATCATATGAATTTTGAACTTACATTTGGCAAAATAATTTTGTACATTTCCATTAATGTTTGCAAAGCAATATTTTGTTTATTGATTAAATTCTGGAAGGTAAGAATTTCATAAATATTTTTTGCACCCATGTCTAGGTAATATGTGTGGAAACTTTTAGCAAAGCTTTTTGAGGAAAGCCGAACGAATCCTAAGTTATTCCATTCATTAAAAGGCCAGAAAAAGTCAGCAGCTAATCTAGAAAGTATGTTTTATGTTCCAAACAGGTAGCATTTTTTTCCAACTCTGCTGTCACGGAAAGTACAGCAAATACAAATCCATTAATCAATAACAACTGAAAAGATTTGGTAGTCATGACACTGTTGGCAAACTTTAATTTACAAAAGAACTTTGGTGTATTTAACATAGGTGCATAAAAAATATCTCCATCATATTGCATCTGACTATTATGTATCTCATCCCATTAATTTCAAAAAGGTAAAAAATTACAGAAGTAATGAACTTTCATAATTTTGTCGGTTTTGGTTAGTGTGGTAATCTGCTTGTTCATGAGAGTAGAAATTAAGATTTTGCCACCTACAGGCATTTCATTTGCATGCTATGAATTAAGGCAGTCACAATTTTTACATATAGAGGAGGGAACTTCAGATTTCATAGTCTGCTTGGCTTTCCAAAAGGTATTTGGCAAGGTCTATCACAAACATTCCTAAAGAAATTGAGCTAGAAAATGTTCTCGATAAAATACAGAAAAACCAATGAAATATTCAATAATCCTAATAGAGGAAGGACAAAAGTGGAATTCTTCTAGATCTGATCTTTTGATCTGGCAAAGGAAATGAGTGATGGGTGTGAGAGCTTATTTAGGACTCTTAGTAAAACGAGTAAATAAAAAGGCCATTTGAAAGAATGTGAACTGATGAAGTGATACAACATGGTTTTTCGCAAATGAGATATGTAGTTATAACAGCTAATTGAGGGAAAGTCTTATCTCAGTATTAAGTAAATAAAGGAAATGATATATTAAGAATTACTACAAAAAGAACAAAAAAAATTGTGCTACTGACTGTCATGTCCGTATATTAAAGGTTTTATTGCTGTCATTAGCATGTCCTACCCCAGACAAGGTATTCTCCATCTAGCCAAGATAAAGAAGAGGATAAGGGATGATCAAAGTCAGAAAATGGTTTCTTTATAAAGAAGAACAAGGCAGGCTGCTTTTTTGCACCTGATATGAGGTATAACTCTATGAAAACATAGGTTTATCAGGTTTAAAAGGAAGAAACTGAGGTTATTTTTCAGATACAAAACACACTTAAGACTGTGGAGTTCCTTGCTGCAAGATTTTGTACATGCCAATTGCTTAAATGGATTACAAGATTTTTGAAGGAAATGTTTCAAGAGGTCATCCATGTAAGTGATAATCAACCAAGAAGCCCTGGAATTTTATGCTGTCAGTGATCATAGAAGAAACTTCTATATGTAATTATCACTACATGCTTACTTTATGCTTTCACTCTTCCTAACCCACAGCTGGCCACCATCAAAGACAGGCTTTGATGATCTAGACATTTGGATTTCTGGTACAATGATTAATATGTTCTCATTTTTATGACATTCCCTTTGCCCCCAGAAACAAATCCCACCATATAATCCTCAATGAAAATGGATCAACAATCCTTGATATTCTTTCGATATATCTCTAACTGCTGCTGAACTGTCATGCCAGAAAATGTTTTAATAGTATCCAGAATAGAAGTAGGCCAGGAAAATGTTAGATGGTATTGACAGAAAAACTCTATTTTACCTTTACTCAGCTAAACTCACCTTCCCTTCACTACAGTTGCACTTTAATATAAGTGGGGCCAAAATATAAATTTATTTGAAGAAAATTTAGTGGGTACTTTTCAAAGACGTTTTTAGCATAATAGCTAGCAAATACTGGGTTTAATGATAGTATATATAAATTGTAATTTAAAATATTTCTCTCTATGTGAAAGTCCATCAGACATAGTTAAGGATATTATAGATAATTTAGCTGCCATAACCATCACTTCATTTAGTAATGGAAGTTGGTAAAACTTGTTCATAACTCAGAGGCTGCTGAAAACTATTATTTGTCGTTGTTGAGGCGGACGGGACACACAGGAATTCCACTAACACAGCAAAGACTGTTTATTCCAAAAAGCCAGTGTCATATATATACACTTTTGTATGTTTATCATTCATGCTGCCCATCCATTGGTTGCCCAGCCACTACAATAGACTCATTGGCTATTTTTTAACTACAACATACTATTATTGGTCATCTATAACATAAGCATTCTAAGCACTCAGAAAAACACCAGGTGCAGCCTTGTTGCTGTTTTCGCCTTCTGTTGTTTTGGATTTCTTGCTTCTGTTATTACTACATTTTCAAGGCTAGAAGCTAGTTGTTTTACTTTCCACAGGCTTTTCTCACTAATAGAAGTTAACCATGTCCAACTTAATGTCTGTGAAGCCTTCAGAGTAGCTGTCAGCCTCAACAATTTTTGGAAGGAAACTTGTCCAACTTCTTTCTCTCCTCCAAATTATTCATATTTGAGAAGTATTATTTTAGTTACTACTCTTAATGCTACATTCAAAGCAAAATACATCTGAAAGAAAATACTATTTCTAACATCAATATTCCATACATATATATAAGTACGTATGCATGTTCTAGATAAACATATCACAATACAGATAAATGAGCACACAATATAGATGCATGAAAAGGGAAGCAAACAGGTTTCATTCCTATTAACAAGACACAATTTTGGAAATGTCACAGTAACCTTTCTAGATGACAATCCCAGCAGACAAACTTTAGAAAACTGCTATGCACAATTACACCAAAGATATATAAACCTTCCTGCATCACCGACTCAAAACAGTGACCTGAGCAGCCTTTGTACAAATGAAGCTGGAAGACAGAAAAAAAGAAAATCATGAAGGTTGTCTTCTGACCTTTAATTATATCATGTGAAAAACAGTTCTTGTAAAAAAGTGTTCCTTTTTAGTTAAGGGCTCAATCTGGCCTTCGTCCGTACTAGTGCACAAGAGACAGAGAAAACTCTTCTTCCTTATTGCAAATTTCCGTACACTGCAAGTATTATGGTGACTCTTATGCCCTCCTATTTTAGTTCTTCTTGCTCTATTTTCCTCAGTTCCACACTGGGTAGACTTGTTTTGGGAATAGTTTGAGGCTACTGTATAATGATTATTTTCTGGAGAGATTTGCCTCATTTCATACAGAGATAGTCATTTATAGTAAAAATATTCCAACAAACATACTGCTTCCCAAGGAAGCAGTTTTCTATTTCGACTTTTACTGGAGATTCTTAAAACAAAATAAATATTGGTAATCATAACTTATATAGTTTTGAATTTCTGAGCTCCGAGCTTGTGGCAAAACCATCAATCCTTCAAACCAAGATTTCACGCCTATATATCTCAGCTAGAAGGTATTTTCTTACTTTAGTAGTTATTCCTCAGGTCTTATTTGTAATAGACATATTAATAAGCCTTTTAGGCCATGAGGATTTTTATTACTAAATTAATTGTCAAACACTGCTCTTCTATAGTGGCAAGCATAATAGAAGTGCCAGGAAAAGGAAAAAAAAAAAAAAAGAAACAAAAACAACAAAGCAAAATACTTGATGGCACCTTCTAAGCAGAATAAGGCAAATTAAATATTTCACTACCCATTGGACAAAGTCAATAGTTACTTATGGAGTGCAGGCCAGCTTTCCCTCGGTAGAGAAAAAAAAAAAACCTGAAAAAAGCATCACACGATTAAAACTCACCCATAACTCATAAAATAAAGAAATAAACACAGCCACAATAATAGCATTTTCTGAGTTGCCTTTACAACCTCAATTTTGCTAACTAATATTGGGTTTGAGTACTATCCCCATTAGTATGTGATAATCAGATTTTTCCTTACAAATTCAGTTTTACCTGTATTGTAAAGTGTAAGTAATCATTTCATACACAAAATTTGCAAATATGACTGGTCTAAGATTCCTTGCAATTTTAGCCTATTTAAAATGTCAGGAAAATTTGTTTGTTTCTTTGTTTCCTGTAAATAAGGGCCTACCAGATTATTGTTTCCTGAAAAAAATAGAATCTTCTATTAATATTAATATTGGTAAAACTTCAGAGTTCTTATCTGTCATATAGCAAAATATAATTAAAAAAAAACCCCTAAACCTTCAACTATAAAACATTAAAAAAGCCTTGTTATCAGCAAAGACATAAAAGCAAATTCTATTTCCCTAAAATTCCAGTTCATAGCGTAAAAACAATTGAATAATAAATTGTGAAAAAAACAAGTAAAAGTAGATTTAGAAATTTGTCAGTATTTATTCCTTTCTGACAACACATCAAGAAACCCTCAAATAAGAATATGACTTAGTGTTGTCATTTTATCCACAGGCATGCTCTGAACAATACCATAGGCCTTACCTCTACTCTTAAGAACTGTCAGAATACACTCAAATATCTAATGTGAAATTGCTCTCATGAAGTGCTCTAGTCTTCCACATTTGGTTCACTACATATTTTTGCACACGTGCACATGCTTGCAAACTGAAACGGGGTTTTGACTAAGACAGCAAGCAAACAGTCCCGTGTATCTGCTTTCTGAATTCAAATCTTTGTAGCTCCGGAGCTACAAACCTGCCTGATCATGCATCATTTCAGAAGGATGTTATTTCTTTCAGCATCAAGTACATCGTGTTACAAACCAAACAAAGCCCATCTATTTCTCGAGCATGCCTTAACACTTTAAAAATGGATGTCAGTAAGCTTCATTAAAGGTGCCTAAAACCAAATTTGAGAGTGAGTTTGAAGACCTGTGACTGAAAAACAGAGGAAACTTTTCTCGAAGGTTTTATGTAAGGAAAAACAAATTAACCTACAGAGCTTACAAGAATCTGCGCAGTTAAGTTTCATCTTTGTAGCTGTTTGTCAGCTCTGTCCATTTCAATGAAAACAAAATATTCCTGTGATTACATCCCTTAATTTAATTAATGTAAGTAAAAGCAATAGTAATCAACATTCATACGTGCAGATAAAATCTCTTTAAGCCCACCGAAAATAACTACTACTGGCCACTGTCAGCTGTTGATATATATCTAAGCCATTTAATGCACAAACAATTATCTTACGTAAGATATTAAAGGAAAACCATTTCATGTATAAAAGAAAAATGACAGGAGAGGGGAACAGTCTAGTTTTTGTCTAGCATCCAAATGCTGTGAAATGAATTAACAGTAATTCATGCTGCCACCGGAAGTTGAATATAAATTAGTTTTTATTTATAAAGTAATGAAAGCCGAACAATGTGGGGGTTTTTGGGGTTGGTTTTTTTGGTTTTTTTTTTTTTTTTTTTTGTTTGTTTGTTTGTTTTTTTTTTTTTTAATTTTTTTTTTGCAGGACAAAGTATAAAAATAATGTAGCAATAAAATATTGTTGTATTACTTGGAAAAATGGCCAGTGTTTCCTATCATTGGCCCAGCTTTATTTCTTCCAATGGATTTACCTCAAACAGGTTCAGTTCACTTATGATAAGCACAAACAAGCCACTCACAGCTTAACTGAATGTTTTTAGGCCCTTGTCCCTCTTGGCACCTTGATATTCCTCTGCTGATGTTAAAAAAAGTAGAACCCTAAGTCATAAGACAACTTTAATGTAATTTCAGTAGATCCAATTTGAGTTAGTCAGGACCATTCAGGACCATGCACTCTATGACTTCTGAGTGTTTCATCTGTTTCATAATTATTGTGGGATTTGTCATGCACAATCAAGGAAGCAGAACATGCAAAGATAAAAACATATGAATAAATAAAACCTTCTATTAAAATAAATTTGTTTTGAGAAACCAGTATGTACAAGGTGAAATCAACTTGTTTATTCATTCTGAAAGTCTACCTCTCCCTCATTTGTTCTTCAGTATAGAAGAACAGTCACAGAGTTTTAAAGAGACAAACAGGGGGCTGTGGATTTTTTAACTCTCTTCTTCATTAGAGATGGGCATAAACTAATCTGTGTTCTGAGCATGAGGGGGACTACGTCTGAAAAGAAGCTGTCGTAGATTCTACTACTACATCCTGGTGCTGTTCCGAAAAGAAGTACCATTCATTTAAAGGCATCAGTCCCAGGTGGATAAGGAGCAAAACGAGACTAGGGAGAAGACAATTTCAAGTCCAAGGTCTGTGACCCTTCCCTGATTCATAAAAACAACTAGAAGCAATATAAAGATTTTTTAGCTTATTACTCTCAGAAAACTAAGACCTAAAATTATCTTTAATCTCTGCCTGGCGTTACTATGACTGAAGATGACCCATATCTCTTCCTGTTATTATTATATTTAGGGGAAATTCCATTGTCAATATTTCATAATTACTTTGAGAATCAGATATATGTGTTAATAGCAGAGCACAGCTATAACGTTTCTATTTGGTTACAGGTTCTTCTTAACCGGAAGACTTACGAAGAATGGCAAAAATTACACAACCCTGGTCCATTTTTTGGTCTTTGCTGGTGCTCCTTCTGAAATGTATACTTTTCAAAAATATCACCTAAGCCATTCAGGAGGGATTCAAGATACAGCTGTCTAAAACCCATTCTATACAACCAAATATTTCTGACTTTCAGTAAGAAACTCCATATTTCTAATGTGTCTGCAAGATATCATCTGTTTTCTTGATGATATGCAAATATCAGCATATTTCAGTTGTATCATCTTGAGTATACTTAAATAGAAATCCAAATATTCAGCAAGCAACAATGATATTTTTACAGCATGAAAAAAAATAAAGCTACTTAAAATTAGGTCTTATGATATCACCAAGACCTTGCATAAAACTGAATTCTTGACTCCGGTGTTAACTGCATATTCTGTTTTAGGAAGACACATGTTTAAAGTGCACAGGAATATAAGAAATTATTTTTCACAAGTATTAGTATATGTCATAACATTTTCACAGTATAGGTATATCACACCTCTCTGATAAGACAGCTCTGATCACATCTCTCTATTGAAACATATCTGGTTCACATTTCAGCACATCATTAGAAGTATCAATTTCACAAAGACGGAATATCTCAAAAAACATGTCATGTTTATTTCTGACTACACAAGACATACATACTGTTATCTCACTAAGAGGTATATAGAAAATGGCTCACAAACTACAAATTAGATATTTGAAATCTCTTCTCTAGACAAACTCATTTTGCAAATTCAAAAATTAACCATTATTTGAATTAATGACAATTAATCCTCATGCTCAAGCAAACAACTTCCCATATATAGCATTTTACTTCAACACTGTTTCATGTGAGAAAAAAATGAGTTACACTGAGCGTTAAAATATGTTTATATTAGCATATACAAAATTGTTATTGTACGTTTTATTAATTTAGTGACTTTTGCTTTAGGATAATGCATCAGTACATGGTGAAACACTTCTAGTCCTTTTCAGTATAACTGCTGTGCCAACTGACAAGAAATCTACAACTGAAAACCAAATCTAATGCTCTGTATTTGGAAATGAAAAGCTTTTTCTTTTTTTTTTTTTTTTTTAATGGGCTTCAAATCCTCATATTTTGATTTATCTGTCTTTCCTCTGCCTTCCCCCATTTGCCCCCCCTCCAAACACTATGTTTTTTCAACTGGACTGACGCTTCAAGCAAAGGCATATTATGCAAAAATGCTGCCAAATTGCTTTCACCTTAATGTTTTGGACTCAATCACATAATGATGGCATTAACTGACTCCACATGAAAGATTATATTGTCATAATAATTGTTGTTTCAACTCTATTATTTTAAGACTTTTATTTAAAGTATAATCAAGACTAGATGTCCTGTAGTAGCTTTATCAATGCAAAACATAAAACACCAGGAATAATCAGGAAAAGGACCAAATCCAGGTGTTTGTTCAGTGGTTTTACACACTAAAGAAATATCTGTTAGAATATTCTTCATCTTTTTGTGTTTATATTAAACAATACTTTCTTAATAAAAGAGAAATTTCATGTCCCAACCCCATACTACAAATTTCAGTGACATTCTATTAAGAACTGCTCAATATATTTTACATAAATTGTAAGCATGGCAAAAAAATCATGGCTCTTTATCATCTCTTCAGGGCTGAAGTCTCAGAAGTGTTGTAGCTCTTTTTCAGCTGGCCATGTCATCATACTCAAGACTTGGCTGCTCATTCTTGGTCAGCCAAATCCAATGTCTGATGCCAGAGGCTAGGAGTATTCATTCTTTCCGTGGAAAACCTTTGGGAAGGCTCACTTAATGTATAAAGGACCTGGACTGTTTTTTTGAACGACAAAGTATGAAGACGCAATGATGTTCAAAGCTTTTCTGAAGCCTTATCCCTTTTTCATTAGATGTGAGACATCCTTTACTGTAGCACTTGCAGTATTAAAGGTAAGATATATAATTTCTCTAAGGAAGCTACATCAGCTGTTTCAGGCTATGGAACACATATTTTTCAGGCTGAGAAAAAAATATAATTTGATATAGCATCTCATCTTTCCTAAAATGCTTTCTAAAACATGGCAATAAAACATCTGATTTAGCCAATTCAGCTTCTACCTTCATAGCATTTACAGCAGTGGAACTGATTTCATTCTCTTCCATGCAAATTTTGAAGGAAAGCAAGCACATTTCAGTTAATTTCTTTGGGGTTTTTTACAGGAAGTAATCAAAATTTGGCATACTTTTTTCGGATAAACATCGAGTTGTTTTTGTTTTTTTTTCTTTCAATATACTTTGTTGTCAAAATTCAGTGTAGGGGGAAAATAGCCAGCAATTTTCTTCGAAAACCACTGGCGGTTATTTAATTTAACCCTTCTGAAAAAGTGTTTCACACCTTATTTCTGTAGATGCTATTCCTTATGAACTGCTCCTTACTTTCATGCTAATTAGTTATTTCACACATTTTTTACAGGTCTTTATTTCCCAGGGACTGTGTGAGGTTTTTCACTGTAAAGTGAATGGCATCATCTTGTGAGGGAGAGCTTCTTCTCTATGAAAGTCAAAACCTGAATTCTGACTTTCTGAAACACCCACTGCTGTTCATGATGCCACGCAGGGCTTGACTGTCTGCATGTTGTTTTCTTTTCTCTAGATATTTTCAGAGATTTTGGCTAAGAATTGGACGGTTGTGATCAACTGCACATGGAATCTACTAACACACAATGCTAGCATAGAGAAAAATATAAAATGCTGATATGAAATGTTTCCTCCAAACTTGTTTTTTGCCAGACCACAATAGGATTTGTTTAATTTGTGATTAAACACAATGTCTCCTGAAAGTATGAACAAGGAATGTTGGTGACCAGAGGCCCCATATACCTATCTGTTATTCTGTGGGATTCACATTGACTTTTTTGCTCTTTTGCCATGGTGAGGGTGAAAAAATATTTCCAGACAGGAATGTGAAAATTGGGTCATTATTGTTTATGCATAAAATATGTTCTGAGACACTAAATTGTAGACCAGGTTTGGTTTTTTTTTTTTTTTAATTGCAAACCAAAACAACAAAACAAATATATGTTGCAACGTATTGTTTGCAGCTGAAAAAGTTTGGAATAGATATTTGGAAGACTTTAGGCAAACAAAATTTCACAACCCACCTAGTGGATAAAAGAAAAGTTGTGGATTTAGTCTACCTGCTGAATGGAGTTGCGTGCAGCTGGCTACCAGACAAAAGTTGTATTCTCCAGGGCTCGGTATTGGGGCCAGACAATGATCTGGGTGATGGGATCCAGTGCATCCATGAAGGATGGCACTAAATTGGTGGAAGTGTTAATCTGCTGTAAAATAGGAAGGGTCTGCAGAGGGATATGGACATGCTGGATTAATAGGCCAAGACCAATAGTATGTCAATAAGGAAAGTGCTGGGTCCTACACTTGATTTACAACAACCCCATGTAGTACTAAAGGTTGGGGAACAGTGTCTGGAAAAGGGCCCAGCAGAAAAGGATCTGGAGGGGCTGGCCAACAGCCAGCTGAACATGAGCCAGTGTGTGCCCAGGTGGTCAGGAATGCAAATGACATCCTGGCCTGTATCAGCAACAGTGTGGCCAGCAGCACCGGGGCAGCGATTGTCCCTCTGTACTCAGCACTGCTGAAGCTACACCTCAAGTCCTATGTCCATTTCTGGGCCCCTCATCAAAACAAAGACATTGAGGTGCTGGAGCACGTGCAGAGAAGAGCAACAGAGCTGATGAAGGGTCTGGAGAGGAAGTCCTATGAGGAGCAGCTGAGGGAGCTGAGGTTGTTCAACCTGGAGTAAAAGAGGCTCAGGGGAGACCCTATCACTCTCTACACCTGCTGAAAGGAGGCTGTAGCCAGGTGGGAGTCGGCCATGTCTCACAGGCAACTAGCAACAGGACAAGAGGAAATGGTCCCAAGACGTACGAGGGAGAGGTTCAGGTTGGACATCAGGAAGAAGTTCTTCACTGAAAGGGTGGTTAAACATTGGAACAGGCTTCCCGGGGAAGTGGTAGAGCCACCATGGCACTTAGTGCTGTGGTTTAGTTGATGTTGTGGTGTTCAGTCAAAGGTTGAACTCAATGATCTTGGAGGTCTTTGTTCCAAACTTAAGGATTCTATGATTCTATGATTTGGTTTTATTTACAAGTAAAAATGCTCCATCTTCTTGATTTCTTTTGGTTTTTATTACTGAATAGAAAGTCATTGATCACGCTTGATAAAAAGATGCCTTATACAAGTATGAAACATAGCTAACTCAGTAATTAAACTGACCAAGTCCAGCTTGGTTTTCTTCAAACTGTTTAGGTTCCAGTTGTGAGTCTTGTCCCTCCAACCCTTCTTTTCATCTCATTCTGCTTTTCCAACTGTGAGCAGCCTTTCAGCAGAGATGGATAGAATTGTACTTACCTATTTAAGGCTAGAAGTAATGGAAAACTGCCATATGGTGATGGTACTCCCATTAGATGTAGCAAATTAATGTACATGGGCTGGTTCATGCATGCATTTTGCATAGATTGAAAAGGAAATTATGGTGATAGCTTGCAACCCTCTGAAGTATCTCATCAGCAGTTAGAAGAATTGTCTTAGCTCATTTTCAGCTGACAACATCTTACTTAAAGGTCCTAGAGACAATCCTGACCTTCCCTATGAATTTTCTTAGCTTATTACACATTGCTTCTGTTGTCAACTTTATCAGCTTTCCTGTTTACCTTTGGAAAGTACCTACCTCTTAATGAGAGGCATACAAGAAATATCCTCAAAATTGTCCAAATGCCAACCTAACAACCCTAAAAATGTCTCTGTAAAATATGAAATAAAGCATTAATAGATGTTTTAAACTTGGAAATAATGTGTCAATCGAAAGCCTTGTGGATGATGAGCATCATTACCTTCACTACTGGGACTGCCTAAAATTTCATTGACTACTTTTCCACTTTCTCTTCGTATAACAGGCTCCTCTGTATTAAAAAATATATATATATATTTATTTATTTATTTATTTATTCATTTATTTTTGCACTAGACAACAACTACATCAGGCAGTTTTACATGATAGGTGATGAACACTTTTTTTTTTTGTACCTTCTTTGTTGTATCTCTTTGAAAAACGAATAACTGGACCGGAAGGGTCCTTAGGGTGGTGAATTACAGCTCCAGCTACCACATGCAATCAGAGTATTCTCTTAAATATTTTGCCATAGATTTTATTTAAACAATAATTTTAACCAAGTTTATTCATGATCTGGAACCCTGTGGGTGTACTCTTTTTCGGATTTTGGACAGGAATAGCTTCTACTCTTCTTTCTCCTTCACTACTGCCAACTCCCTCAACATTTCTGCTTTTAGTCTCACTCTGCATAAGATGGCCAGACAAAAATGGAAATCAGAACTCTGGAAAACAATGGAAATTAATTTCAGTTTGGGTTTTTTGAGTTTTGGTTTGTTTTTTAACACAGACTTCATAATTTGAAGTATATTATGATTTAATATCATTGCACAGATGGAAGTGAGAAATGCTTTTTTTGTGTGTTAAATGAGTCCAAATGAGTTTGTGAAGACGTTAACCTTTCAGGAGAATGGCAGTGATAATGAACATAGGAAAGATGTCAATATAAATATCTTCATTGTATTGTAAAGGCAGCCAAGGTCTTTATATTGTCTAGTGTGTGGTTTTCTTCTGTCTGATGAAATTAAAGAAGTATTTATGACAGCCTTTTCAACTCACGGATAGAACAAACAAGAAGTCTGAACCACACCACAAATGCTTATTTATGTAAGACTATTGAAATAATTGCCTAGCAAACAGGGAAATGGATCACAGCTAAAAAATACAGGTGGGTCCATTTAGTAGCTTCCTGACACCAGAACCAGGGGTTTTATTTTTCACAAGGTTCTCTTGTGCATTTTCTGAAATTCTGCAACATTCTGACACCTCCTACATGCCAACTCTGACACTCAAACTGATTGTTGAGGAATGGAACAGAGAGTAAATTAATCTCAGCAACCTAACAGAAGCTTTTTTTTGTCCTTTTTGGATCAGAAAAAACCCACAGGATCAATAGAACAATTGGAAAGGTAGCAAGCAGAAAAGCAAATGTGCTTTGCTTTTGTTGGAGGGCAACTTTAATGGCTGCAAGGTTGTATCTGAGAACAGTTATATGAAAATTAAGATGAACTCAGGACCTGATCTAGTAGCTCACAGAATATGTAATGCAATGCAAAAATATCCAGGTAATGTTTGAGATACGTGTAACAGAATGAGACTTACTTGGAGGAGAAGCTGGATTTTCAAGAAGAATCTCAAAATGAGTCTTGAGCTTGATGTATGGTTTTGACTATTTATTTTTTCTCTCCAAGTGTACATAAAGCAAAACCTTGCAGAAATATTTAAGCATGAAGAAACTAGGTGAATTGAAATTACAACAGAAAAGGTGGCAGACAGCATCAGGATGCTCTGACTTAGACAAAGGTCCATCAGAAGAATTAAAAGAAATTTTTGTATGGTTAATGTGTCTGCATCAACCATTAGAAAACTAGTCATCACCCTTTCTAAGTCTGGTAGGGACAACTCTCATTTTGCTATGTAGGAAAGTAGCACGTGCTAGCTGTTTGGATGTGATTTATTTTAAGCATTGCTTAATGAACAGCTCTACTTTTAAACTCTGTTTTTATATGCGCGCGTTCACAGTATTTCATTTCTTGTATGCTTGTATATATACATGTACAAAAGAAATTCAAATACTCTGCTGTATATAACACTTATACTTTTTGTGTTGATGGCACAATTCCTTTACAGGCTACTATTTCTGGTCTAAAGCACTTTCTTTTCCACTCCACTGACTGCAGGTCTTCACTAAACCATAGCACTCCTTCCTACGCACTGTAGATCCAAGAATAGCAATGAGGTTATTATATGGCAAAGACTCTTTAGTTTTTCACTTAAATCCAGTTCTTTAAAATTAGAAGCATCTAAATATTTCCTTGAAACATTAATCTGAATATGAACAATATACCTAATTAGAACAACCAGAAGAGTTTTGAATTTTCATGTGATTGGTACACATTATTTGAATGAGGAGGAATTTTAATTTCCTTATTAAATATATGAATTTTTAAAAAGAATTTGATACTTTAGTTTCTAAACCTTTACTTGCTTGAAGCTAAGAGTGCCAGAGCATACCTTTTTCAGGCTATTTTTCAAAATCTTATCTTATGATGTTATTTTTGCTCACCCAGAAAATTACTGCATATCAGGATTAATTCTGCTAAAGCTATACAAAAAAACCCAAAACCAAAACCAAACCAACAAACCAAAAACAAGCAAACAAAAAAAAAAAGAAAAAACCAAAAAAAACCCCAAAAAAAAAACAAACCCAAAAAAACCCCCAAAAAACAAACCAAGTAAAAAGCATCAAAAGAGTAGTATAAACCCGTTGGAAGGGAAATCATCTTCTCTCAATTTTTTCTACTTTTTTTCATTCTTTTGAACTAGGTCCTGAATTTTCTTCTTCATTAAGATTTTTCTATCACTGTACAAAGAAATTTCTAGAACTACAGAAAAAAAAATAGAAGATGCATAGGTTTGATAGTGGTAGTCTGATGATTTCTTTTGACTCAAAATTTTCTGCAATAAGAGCATATTATTTTGACCAACAAACAGATAAATAAGGGAAGGAGGGTTACAGAACTGAGTAAGCTGTAAGTACTTGCCATCTGATTTTCAAGCCCCATTTAGAAGGAAAAAGAATGTTAAAATCAGACTCTAGATTAATCCATCTTCAGTTTACCAATGTTATTGAGAATTGAAAAAGATGGCAAATTTGTTAAGATGTGTGTCTATGAACAAACACATTTAGAAATAAGAAATTGTACTAGAAGAACAAAATAAATATACAACCTTCACAAGGGGTCAGAACACTGTTCTAACCTATGAAGATCACATCACATCAAATAATATTTTGACAGGCTCTAAACAGAATGATATTGACCTAGAATTGATATGAACAAGGCTACAGCTTTTCATCTGGCAAAAGCCTGGGAAATACCACATACTTACATTTTTTATTTTTAATAATAATCAAGTGGAACAAGTAGTCAAACAAGCCAAATACCAAAACACCACTAAAAGTTGAGATCTCATGTGCGTTATGTCAAGGCAGGTTGTTCATTTTGACACAGTGTAGTTAAGGAGTGGTTTCCATATACCATTCAATATATAGAGAGGAAGAGACTGTAAAAATAAAATGCATTAAAATACTAAATGGATTATACAGGTAGTGAAACCCCTTTTGCTATCAACCTCACTGAGTAAATATAACCCTTCTCAAATGCTTGTTCTTCACAAAAAGACATCAGGTGGGAAAACGAAAAGAACAATTATTTATAGGAACAGCTTGGTGATAATAGAAGAAAGAAAATGAAGAAAGGAAGAAAGAAAGGAAGAAAGAAAGGAAGAAAGAAAGGAAGACAGAAAGAAAGAAAGGAAGACAGAAAGAAAGAAAGAAAGAAAGAAAGAAAGAAAGAAAGAAAGAAAGAAAGAAAGAAAGAAAGAAGGGCCCCTAGCTTCTCATTTATGACATAGGGTAGAAATAAGACAGTTCCAGCTCAAATGAGGGTTCTCTATGTTTTTCCACCCTTCCAGAGACATTTACTTTAAAGTCATAATTTTTCCTCTCTTTCTGCCTCCATGCTACATTCCGTGCACCAGCGAAGAGAGAAGGAGCAAGCTCACAGAATTGATTAGTCTGCCACATGTTCATGGGGTAGCTCCAGGTGACATTATACACACTGTAGGAATACAGATATCTTAAGGCAGTTCTGCACCAGTTCTGTCACAATAAGATAAATGTAACAGTACTGCCCCTAGGGCTTGTACGTATTTCATGGTACCTGAATGATTAATATCAGTTGATTAGCTAGCATAAAGCATTCTAAGTAAAATGTGAGAGAAAAAGTAGGCTAAGCTTGTACCTTACTTAGGATCATCTCAACATCTCTTTAAAATTAGATTCATTTATTATCTTCCACGGCAGTTTCTGCAACTATCCATTCATAGAATCTCTACTATCCCTTGTCTGACAAAAATATATTTCACATAGTTTGACAGCATCAGAATATTAGTATAAATGAGTGGGAAGATTACAGTTTCCTTAGTATTATTACGAAATTCATATTTTAGATTAAAAATCAAATATTCACTGACTTAATCTCATCAGTACTGTCAGGTAGTTCTCAATTACCTGTGAGCACTTTTCAATACATCTTTATATTCTGTCAACCTGTAGAAGTATGAAACGTGAATTCAGGACAAAATATTACTTATTCCTCCTCTGTGTGGGATATACTTCTCCACTTATCACCTCTTCAGTGCATGTTCCAAATCTTTACATTAAGAAAATTCTTTGAATTGAGAGCCCATGTGCAAAATTGCCTGTACAGATGGTGTTGGGTATACAGCAGCTACTAAAGTTATGCTAATTACATGACACCTGAACAGGTGCCAAACTCTTCTCAGCAGCCTTTTTCTAGGGGAAGGATTGTCCATGGCCAAAGGCGCTGCTTCAGGAAGGTCACCTGTTACCTAGTCTTCTGGATAAGCATCACTGGAGGGCTACCCAACCTGATAAAATATGGCACATTATCCATAAAAATTGCCACCAATCAACAAAATTTGGCTACTTAGAGTGCTTCTCTCTGATGGATATTTTGGGCTTGCCTAGTTTGGAGAAAAGGAGGCTGAAGGCTGACCCCAATGCTCTCTACAGTTTCCGGAGGAGCAGAGGTAGAGAGGGGAAGAAGGTACTGATCTCTTCTCCCTGATCCAATGACAAGGTGTGCAGGAAAAAAAACAATGCACCGGGGAGGGTTAGACTGGATATTAGAAAGCATTTCTTTACCATGAGGGTGGTCAAATACTTAAACACTTTCTATAGATGTGGTTGATGCCACAAGCCTGTCACTGTTGAAGAGGCATGTTGACAATGTCCTCAATAACATGCTTTATTTTTCTTTTGACATTGTAGTAATTATACCATATGTACATAATATATATATACATATTATATGTATAGGACTGTATATTAAAATGGCATTTTTGTGCACTTTTCTTAATATTAAAATATTTTCATTATAATGGACATATTAACTATATGTCTATAATATCAATAATCTTTCTAATGATTATCAAAATATGAATAACATATGTACAACATTTCTGTAATGGTTACTGCATTTAAATGATGTTTAAACCATGGAAGGGTAGCATGAACTTTTCTGAATACATAAAAGGCTGTTACAATGAACACTGTATAGCACAGCATAGAGATGTTAGTGATTATGTGTAATAAAGGAGAGCCATATAGCAACCTTATAGTTGTTGAATAGTTGTACTACAAGACAGCTTAGGTTATTAATTTTTAAATAATGTCCTTCATGCATGTTTTATTCATAATAATAAGAAAATATTTTAACATTTTTTCCAGTCTCAAATACAGCTCTAACTTCTTTTCTATGAAAAAGTAATATGATTGAATATGCCTTAAAAAAACCCCTCAAAACAACATAACCCCCCCAAAAAACCCCTAAACAGAACTGAACAAGAAAAAACAAAAAAATCCAAACAAAACCCCCCAAAAAACAAGAAAACAAACAAAAACCAAAACAAAATGTAAAAAACACACAGAAAAAAAAGGCAAAAAAAGGTAGGCTTTTAATAAAAAAAAAAAGCAACAGAAAAAAGCAGACTTTTGAAAACAAGATTCATGGAGAACAATGAATTAGAAGGAAATAAAAGCAATAAAAATTGCAATTGCACAAATTCTTGTTATTAAGTGTGAGCAATATAAAAATAAAATGTTGAGAAACATTTCACAGTTATATAAAGCCTATTCATTTATTAGAGGTATTTGGATTCCAGGTTTCTAAGAATTAAGCCAATCTTTTGCAATATTTCTTTGTAGAAAATGGTAATATATTGTCATATAGTGCAAGACTCTCCCTGACAATCTTATCCTTCCTGAATGGATGTGTAGGAACACTATTTCCTGCACCTCTAGAGGCAAAATGGGTGATTGAATAATGAGTACACAGTTACAAGGCTTTTTGTTAAACAGATTTCCATATCACACATCCTACACGGCCTTCTTTCTAAAGTTCCTTTTATAAAGGTGGGAACAGAGGGATTCCCCTAAGAACAGCACATATCCTTCACTTGGATTGGCCAAAACACTTACCCGATGTATGTTCAGGGCATAAACGTCCATTAAAAGCTATCCTCCAAAAGAACCCTTTTCTCCAGTAATTGTTTCCAAAACCAGATTGTTGACGGAAACAAATTTATGTCCATTACACACATCCAGCAAATATACAACAATGACATATTGAAAGGAAATTACTTGAAAATTAAAGCAAAATTACCAGAGTAAGAATAAAACAAATATATTCAGAACTTCCTGAAGTTATCTTATGAGTACACCTTCTTGTTTTACCTTCTTTAACAACATATATGTGGAATAGTTTGGCTTCAACATAATTATGACCAAAGCCTACATAACTAATAAAAAGCAAACTCGATCTGAGCATCTTAATAGCTTTTTTTTTTTAATTTTCCTTCATTCCTGTTTTTACAGTATTTTACTTCTCTCCTTGTTAACCTGTAAGTACGCACAGAAATATAATACAAAATAATATACACAGCTCAGGCTACAGAAATATTGAAGTTCTGTGAGGACTTTTTCTGACACTCAGAAAAGATAAGTGGGTGACACTGGACAGCAGTAGCATGTTTTAGCAGCCTACATCATTATTTATTGCTACAGACACAGAAGCACTGCACTGGAAAACAGTAGAATGAACCTTAGATCTCCAGTACTTGTAAGACACACTTCCAGTGTTTGTACTTGTCATGGTTCAGGAGTGGCACTTCACATCTTTGTGCCCCCTGCAATCGAGACTCTCCCAAACCAGATGCTGCTTGCACATTCCCCGACCCTTCTCCTCCCCCTTCCCACTCTAGGAACGGAGTTGAGCACTGGAGGCTCTAAAATGAGAAAATTAGGGGTTGAGATAAGAACAATTTACTGGAAACAGCAATGAGATAAGATGACAAATAGTAACAGCAACAGTATTCATAGCAAAAAATATAAGAGTAAGAAACTATTTACATGGAAAAACAGTGACAAAATACTGACTGGCTCTTCCCCACCACACCCCTCTTTCTACCACCTGGACTGAGTCCCTTACTACGGCAAGTGACATGAGATGGCATCAAATAATGTTTGGGTCTGACCCCACCTCCATCCTGACTACAGCAAAAAATGAACCCTGTTCTGGCCAAAATTAGGACAGTACTGCACCTCATTTAAAAACATATTAACTTATGATATGACTTTGGTTTTGGGGGTTTTTTATGAGATTTATGAAAGATGATGCAGCTTTATAGTCTGATATATAATTAGGTGACTAGATACGATGAAACTAGTATTGTTTTCAGTCTTTGTTATTTTTTTACTTATTGAAATCCCAGGTAATTTATTTTCTCTTCTCATTTATATTACAAACAGCATTTCAAGTTTATATCTTCTAGCTTACAGTATTAAGTACTTATACTGGCAATCTGAACACTACTTAATTATTTATTATTTAAATTAAAAATAAATAATCAGGAAGAAACCGTAGGGAAGATAACTGTTAAGTGTAGCTGTAGGTAGTATAATGTACAACCATGTCTCCTGGGAATATTTCACCAGTTAAAGAATCCTAATCACTAAACAAGACAGTTGTAGAATGAACATAAAAGCACAACACGGTTCATCTGACAGCCACTAGTCTTTTTAATTTTCTTATGATAATGGCTGAAAGGAAGAAGTATTCTACCTGTAAACTCTCAGTTTAAAAAAAAAAAAAAAAAAAAGGTTCAAATTTTCCAGGGCTATTTTTAATACTTGCTGACCATTAGGTCCTTTGCATCTCGTATTGGCTATTAGAAGAATATATATCATAACATGAGCAATCACTGCTGACAGCCATGCTTGGAGGCCCAGGGTCATAAAATGATTCTCATGAAATGGAAGGTACCTGTCTTATAAAATCTTCCTTGTAACTGACTTCACATTTCAGAGCAGCCCTAGTACATTCTTTTTCCTAGCAATAAATAAGCTGTTGCAAACACATATGAAATAATTAAACTTAATTTCCTAGAGATGACAAAATTACTCATAGTTCTGTCCTTCATTTTTGCAGGGACCTTGTCCTTCCTACTTATATTCCTGGTATTTCTTCCATGTCTTCCACTCATTTCTGTTGAAGTATCCACATGATCAAGAGACACCACGTAACAGGCCAGGCATTGCTCTGGAGGTCACATAAGCTGCCTCTTTTTTGTCTTCCAATTGTCTAACTTATATGAAGTTACTTCTGTGACTTTTACATCTTTGAGATATTAAGTTGTAAGTGTTCCTGAGTTCAAAAGCTATAATAGGAACTGAAAGGTAGAAGGCTGACACTGATTTCTTAATTCTCGTTGCTTTAGAAAACCATCAAAGATTTCTGATAATAGAGATCTCCCACCAAAAGCTAACTTGAAACCATGTAAACAGAACTTAGAACAAATAGTATAAGTTTAATTATCTCTAGGTTGAAAATATCCAGTTTCTGGATTCAAGTTGGTCTGCTTATCTTCCAGAGAATATTTCACAAAGACTATGCTTCTACCTTGTTCTATTTTAATATAATAATTGTGCTTTTCTAAGTAAAATATTTTAAAAAACCAAAAAAGTTATTTTTATTACGAGATCTGTTGGTCTTGTGGCTTGTTTGGTGGGAGGGTTCACTCAATTTGAATTACATGTGATGACAGGAATTCACTTCCTCTTTAAGAGGGCAACAAGAAACATCACAAGGTTCTAGAGAACTTTGCTATTGGTCATCACATTCCCGTGTATCAAGGTGAGACTCACAGAACTAAATCAGTCCATGGATTTCCATCCATTTTGACATTTCCATCTGTTTCTCACCTTCAGAGTTATTCCTGAAAAGAATTAAGTTTAATAGAAACCAGATCTGCACAATTGCCTCCAGTGTACATTTCCCAATAGGAACAGTTGTGACAATATGACTGTAATTTATTTGGAGAATCCTTTTTATCAAACTTTTCAGAGAAAAACATATAAAAGACTCTGACCAAATTGAAATACAAAGTAGTCATGCTCCAGCACCTACTAAATGTAGAAATAGATTTATGCCTCTAAAAATAGTAATTTTTTTCCCCAGTTACATATCCAAAGCAGGAAAATAAGCAACTTTTGTGAATCTTACTACTGTCATCAGTACTGATCTATAACCTCAATTTTGTGTTTCCTAACTAGCCCTATACCATTTATGTCCTACATTGAGCTAAAAATATTATTGTCCCCCCCCAAAATCTTCTAAATATTCGAGAAAGAGAACAAGTTACGGACACCCTACTGTTGTTCACCCTGCGATGACAAATGTCTGGCTACTTTTAACGATTTCCCAAACGCTTTCATTTCCTTCACAGAGAAATATAGAATGGAAATAAAGACTTTGACATTCATCTCTAGGAAAAAAATACATTACTGAAATTAAAAACGGTGTTGCTGAAAGGATACTTATATAAATTGTTTCAAGTAATGAGCACCATTACAGTGAAGAATTTAATGTCACGGCAGAAATATGAAGTAATCTGAATGTAATGGACCTGGTCTAAACTAGAAAACAAATTCAAACCCATCATATTCAAATCCAGGCCTAAATGCTTTGCAGAATAAGAAGCACTCTGGGTTCAAATTTAGCTGCAAGACCAATTCTTTAAATACTAAATGGTATTATAGTAAGAATATTTTAAAAGGTAAAGAACCATACAGAAAAAAGTAAATAAAATGAATTAACATGCCAAAATCAAGTCTAGAATATACTCTAAAGCTTTAGTGTAGATCAGTTGTAAAATATAAGTTTAAAAAATAAAAGTTACCTTATTTCTTCCATCTTCCTTAGATACACATTTTTCCTTTTTTTTCCTTTGCAGTGTAGTTTTATTTTTACTGTGTCATACACAGAATCAGATAATTAAGGGCATTCTCGGACTTTAGCAAGAACTATAAAAGGATGGGGCAAAAGAAGTAAGAATTTCAGAAAAGGAAGCAATGCTTCTCCCTCCTACAAAGACCCTTGACAGCGGCTATACTGGAGAAATGAATCATGAACTAACATTAGTGTCCCAAAAGAACACCAAATTAATACTTGAGATTATAAAATTACCCTGACTTCTATATGAATGCTATTTAACATAACTTTAAAAGAAAATGATAGGAATTTAGTAAAAAAAAAAAGAGCCTAAAATTAAAAAAATATTCCAAAATTAAATAATTATTTGGAACTATTTTGTGTCAGTCATTATCCTTACAAGCTTGCTGACACTCTAGTTTATATCAACATTAGTATGTCTTTTCAGACATTAGCATGTCTGATAAATTTTCTTAATTCAACTGCCCTATGTTTCGGGGCAAAGAAAATGGAAATTGTCATTGCTTTTCAGAAAAAAAAAAAGTAATATATTTATAATGTTAAATTATGGGGTTTTTTTTAGTTTCTAAACCAAAATTACTTTCAATACAGTAGAAGGGAAGCAGACTAAGCTTCATGGTTTGCATTAATCTCTCTTAGGACCCATGTGTTTAACTTAGAAATACCCTCAGGACTGACCTGCTCCACAAGTGTGTCCCAAGCTGGGTATTTATAGGAACCTTTCAGTCTTTCTGAGGAAGCAGCAAAGATACTGCCATAGGGTTGGACAATATTTAGATACAACTGCTGAAATACATCATTTGAAGCTTCCAAACAAAATTTAGTTGATTTTTGAGCTGCAAGCAGTGACTTATTTTAATTACCTTTCTTGTTATAAAGAAATAACAATAATATATCATAGAATTATAGCATGTACTCAATACTGAGTGAATTTTCTCAGATTACATAAAGTCTTCAAAAAAAAAAAATACATTAGTTGCACTGCTTGTCTAGGAAATAAGACCAGACTTGGTTTGGTTTTGAACCAGTCAGGAATGGCATCCCTTCTTCTCCTTGCCTAGTGAAATTTGATCACGGTACAGAAAGAAATGCAAGATTTATGTAATTTAAAATAATTTTAGTTTGTGACTCACTGCTCACCTTGAGGGGAAGACCTAGATTTTAGTCTCTGATCCCAGTGGTTTTTTTCTGTTTTCAAATCAAAACTACATGCGCTTCCAAACTTCTCTGCAGATACCAGGGAACTGATTCTGTGATTCTATTCCAAGTTTTCAGCAGTAGGAGCCTTCCTCCTACTGTGGGCAGTGATCAGCTTCCAGCCTTCACGTTCAAACAGACCCTTGACTAACAACTCGACAGGGTTCTAGGCCCACCTGTGTCTCCACTTCAGTGGAGCTTTGAGACTCCTGAGACTGTAGCATTTCCCAGGACAGCCTACTGCTCTCACTCATTCTCATGAATGCTATGCAGCCTGCTCACTTCCTTCTGTAGCTGCTTCACCTAACAACGCAGCTCAGCAACAACATTGCACACATTCTGCAGAAGGAATGATTGTCAGCCCCAGCCTCACAGAGAGACATCAGGCACGCTGGGCAACCTGAGATCTAGAGAGCTACATCTACCATCAGAAGATCTGGCTAGAGGCCTGTGAAATGGCTGGTGCAGTGACTCCAGCAACTACAGGAGAATGAACTCTGCAGCCTGCCAAAACCATGGCTGAGAAAGCATACACTAATGAGACTGCGGATGAAAAGACCTCTTTGTGCCCTTTGCCACAAAATTCTGTATCTGGTCAATGCCTCTGTTAGATGATCCCTGATGGTGAGAGAGGAGCCCCCCCTGTTGCACAAACTTGTGCAAGCTGTTGGGCCATGCCCTGTTTGTCTGCTCAGTTCACCACGCTCCTGGTCACTCACACTCCCTACGGGCCCCTCATGAGAGAGTGGGAGCAGCCACTGGCATTGTTGGCTTCACTCACGTTAAGACATCACCCTAGGGCAAGCTGCTGTCTCCGTGCAGGTCTCAGTGCTGTCCCGTGGTTTCCCTGGCTCTAGAAAATTTACCATGCTTGCTCTGAAATTCACCTCTACTCCACTGCAGATTGTGTCTGCACTGGAGCTGTTCAGCTCAGCAGGTGACAGTTCATGGCCATGTTTCAATGTTAACAAAAGTTTTAAGGTAAATAAAATCGCAATGTTTAACTTAGACCACATTTACAACAGAGTCTATAGCTGCTGTGTATGCAGTTGATAACATTGGTTGAGCACCTTTTCAACAGAACACAGAAGTGTCAGAAGCACCTTTGAAAGAGCTCTTGGTTTCATGCTTTACTCTTTCAACAGATTTGTGTCTGCAATTGTTTCTCCCACATTTTCTCATTCCTCTTCTCTCTGGCTCCATTTGTTCTGGTGCAATAACTTTTTCCCCTTCTTAAAGGTGTTATCACAGAAGTGCTACCACTGTCGGTGCTCAGATCTGCCTTGGCCAGTGGCAGGTCTCTCTTGGAGTCATCTGGCATTGTCTCTACTGGACACAGGGGTAGCTTCCGGCAGCTTCTCAGAGAAGCCACCCCTGTAGTCCCTCTGCTACCAAAATCTGACCAAACAAACCCAATATACATACATAAGGTATTTGATGGTTTCTTAAAAAGACTGTAAAAATACCTTAGCCCTGTCATTTGAAGAGGTCAGACGAGTGGCAGTAGAGAAATAAAATGTGCCAACTACATTTTTCGGAAGAAAAAAAAAAAAAAAAAAAAGTGAAATCTCCTAGAGTCACTTTTCGTGAATTAGAAGCACACACAAATAAACTCCAATTTTTTTGGAGGGGGTGGTTTCTGGCTTTGTTTGTTTGTTTGAGGAACTTTATTATCGTTGTTTTGGTTTTTTTCTGTTGGTTAGGCTTTTCTTGTTTGGGGTTTTTTTATCATCCCA
>VZRR01001629.1:0-27752 GCA_013398015.1 Oreocharis arfaki
GATAATGGGGATAACGGGGGATAATGGGAATAACGGGGGTAACGGGAAATAACGGGAATAATGGGGGATAATAGGGAATAACGGGAATAATGGGAGATGACGGGGTAACGGGAATAATGGGAGATGACGGGGTAACGGGAATAATGGGGGGTAAGGGGGAATAACGGGAATAATGGGGGTAATGGGAATAATGGGGGGATAGTGGGAATAACAGGGGGATAATGGGGCATAACGGGAATAACGGGGTGTAAACGGAGGTTAATGGGAATAATGGGAATAACGGGGGGTAATGGGAAGAACAGGGGGTAACAGGAATAACTGGGCATAATTTGGGGTTGTGGGGCTCCCCCGGCCCTGCCAGCCCCGGGCACGCTGCTGCAGTGGGCACAGGGATGGGGAGAACCAGGAGCAGGGGATGCCCCTTGGCAAGGGAGCAGGACATGGGGGTTTAACTTGGAAAATTATGGGGAATTATGGAAATTATTCTATAGTTGGGTAACATTTGATATTGTTCTATTTTGTAGGAAGATGCTCCCTGTATCCCGCATCCATGGGAATTCCCCATCCTGGACACCCAGGTTGTCACAGCATGGGGTTGCCTGGGTTTAGGAAAACTTCTGGTTAAGCCTGGAATAAAGCTTCTGTATCCTGAGTGGTTCCTCCAGGAATGCCAAAGGCCAGGCTGGTTCACTGCCCATTGGCCAGAGCAGCACTGGGCACAGGGACACTCTCTGGGGATGCTCTCCAAGGGATGCTCTCCCACAGAATGCTCTCCCAAGAGATGCTCTTCCAAGGGTTTTCCCTCCTGAGGGTTGGAGCAGGTAGGGATAGGGCTGAGAGGTGACACCAGAATGCCCCAGGCCCACAGGACACCTCACCCTGCTTTTCCACTGATCTCTCCTGATGTCTCCTCAAATAGCCATTAAAGAAACCTCCTCCTGGAGCAGGAATCTTCCACAAGGCAGCTCAGACCAAACAAAACCGATTTCAAACAGTGTTAAAAGACAACAAACTCCGAAGTATTCCTGAAGAAATGGGGTGCAGTAGGCTGGAGGGGGGACAACCCCACAGCCTCCCTCAGCCAATGGTTCCAGCAACACCGTGCACACAAACAGCAGCCAAAGTGAGGCACCAGCTGAGGAGAGTGGAAGGAACAGCCTGGAACCAGGAAAACACAAACAAACTGAGAGTGGAGACTTTTTGTTCGTTTACAATCTCTTTTTTCTCCTTTTCAATTTGTAAAGTAACGAGGAAAAGCAAATGCAGCCCTTGGGCTCCTACAACCTGGACAAGCTTGGAGGTCTTTTCCAAAATAAATGATTCCATGATCTTCTGCCCCAGGTCTGCACATTCCCAGCTGGGAATGGTTTCCCAGCCATTCCAACTGTTTTGCCTGGCACAGCAACGTTCATCTTTCAGCTGCAGAAACCACCATTAAGCTGGGGGTTAAGAAATCAGGAAATCAGACCTGGGCAAAGGGGTGATGACTTAAATCTTTCCGACTCCAAGAAACCCAAAACTCAGAGGAGTCGCCCTGAATTCCTACCGCAGCCCCAAACCAACTTAACATTTAAAAAGTCAAGTTTTGAGTTTTGCACCTTTTATTTCCTTGTTTTGTTTTGAAACCGAGGGCACTAAAATATTCCTCAAATACCTGCGTAGGTCAGGGTAGAGAAAAGCTGGGTAGCAGAAGGAGCATCCCTGAGCCAGCCCAGCCTCTCACACAGACACGGCCACCCCAGTGCTCACCTGAACCTGCGGATGCTCAGGGTTTTTACAGCTCTTTGCTGAGTAATTTACAACCAAACTGCAATTACTCTGCTCTCAATTAGTATTTTTGTGTTTTTCAGTGGCTCTGCATACAAACAGCCAAGGAAGTGCGGGAAGAACACCCCGTCCCGTGGTGGTTTTGTCAGCACTGTGTGTGCTGGGGCAAACGCTTCCCCTTGAGACAGGTGCTGGATTAACAATCCCAATCTCACTGAAATCCATGAGGAAACTCCTCCTTGCTCTGCTTGGGCTACAATTCTGCACCCGGATTTTTGGATCCAAGGACAACAAGTCCTTTAGCTCCATGTCCCTAATTCAGGTGCAGCAACAGGGGTTGGTGGTTACTCAAAATTAAACTGTAGCTGTTTCTAGAGGACCTAGTGCTCTGAGTTTCCTTGCAAAGGTGAAGATTTTTTAACTCCTGTCATCCAAAAATCGAACTCCTCTCATCTTCCAATTGAAACTTGGACATATGTGCTCGTAGGAGCACATTTCCCAGTTAGAAAATTCTAAAAACAAATGGTTCAGACATTTTTATAGGCATAAAAACTCAAGCCAAGTTGGTTAGTGGTTTCAGATGCTTTTTATTTGCAAATCAGAAAGGGTTTCATTTATAAATTGGAATTGTACTGGCTGCTAATCCTGAAGGCAGGCTCAGGCCTTTGGCTTTGCTTGGAGGAGGAGGAATAATGCATTTTAAAGACAAATTATTTCGTTTGGACCAATGAGTGCTGTGGTTGGACAGGACATTTATTTTATAGCAAAACTCATGGAAGAAATCCTTTAGATTGAGAGTTCCACCGTTTTTAGGGCACTGCACTGAGGGGACACTGGCCTCCACCGTGGATCTGCACCACAGCCTTGCTTGCAAATGCAAAACTTGGGAATTTCAGGGATAATTCCTGCTCCTCTGTGGAGCACGGGCTCTCTACATAAGGTGCTGCACCACCACACCGCTGAGGAGCTCCCAGTCCCCCCCATCCAGAGACAAAGTCGAGTTTGCCCTGTGTGGAAGATGGAACTGATGAACTGAGATGATGAAGGTGCTCAAGTGTCCCCACAAGTTCGTGGCTGGGACACACTTATCCCAAATCTCTGAGACCACAGGCTGCCTCTCTCAAACCTCTACCCAAATTTCAGAAACTCCCCTTCCTGAAGCACAGTAGGAACTTTTTGATTACAGAATCACAGAGTCACAGGATCACTGAGGCTGGAAAATGCCTCCAAGGCCAACCTGTGACCAATTCCCACAGAGCATCGAGTGCCACCTCCAGGAGTTTCTTGGACACCTCCAAACCACCCTGGGCAGCCCCTGCCAAGGCCTGACCACCCTTTCCACGAGGAAATTCCTCCTGATGTCCAACCTGCCCCTCCCCTGGCACAGCTTGAGGCCGTTTCCTCTCACTCTGTCACTAATTGCTGGGAGAAGAGAATAATTAATTAAGATGATTATTCTTCTCATTGAGTAACGCACTCAAGATTGGAGAGTTGTGTCTGAGCTGTGAGCCTGCACCACAATTTAATATTGGAGCTTTGAAAATGGCCCCGTTTTGGTGTCTTGTTTCTGGACAAGGCACACAAAGCAGGAAATATTTTTAAAAGCTACGTTCAGAAGGCAGCGATCGATGCACCAGAGCTGGATGATCTTTCCACACCTAAGGCAAGGCTGGACAGGAGTTTCTCCATTTCTTCCTTCCTTAATTTCCCTCATCCTGCTGCACTCAGTGCAAGACAAGTCTGCAACGCTTTCTGAGCTCAGCTCACCCATTTCTCATCCTGCAGAGAGTGTGAAAACCAGCGGCCACGGTGGCAGCTCTGCACCCAGCTGCTCACAGCCCTGAAAGGTTCCACAAAAACCACTGGAACCCCTTCACAGCCCCAGAACACCTTGTTTCTGCCCTCAGCACTTCACACCTGCCTCACACAAAAAACCAGTGAGCAGCTCCTCCAGCATCCCTGAGGACACTGTCAGAGCACCCAGGGAACTCCAGCAGGGGCTGGCACCTTGCGGAAGTGCCAAGTGACGAAGAAAACAGGTCCTGTTTCAAGGAATTCATAAGTCAAGAGTCAGGCAGGACATAAATGTTGCAGGGAGCAGCATGAGGAGGGCTCTAGAAGAGCTGAGCCAGGTTTGCTGTTTGCTTCCCAAGCTCCTCACGTGCAGTTCCATGGCTGGGGAACGCACCTGGGGGATTCCCAGGGATCTCAAGGTGAACCCGCAGCCCGAACAGAGATCTGAGAAAATTCCAGTGGCTGGAAGGACAAAGGTGGCACAAAACCAACAGCAGTGGGAAATGATGGGCAAAACTTAAACCTCCTGTAGGAACAGTTCAATCGTCACATGAAACTGGTACAAAACAGTTTCTGGTGGGTTCCCCAGCCCAGCCCAGAATGAATCCTGAAATTAAACCCATTAATTCCCTGAAATAATTCCTGGTGCTCTCTCTGGTCTGTGGCCTCTATAATCCAATCCCACCCTCTCTGGCCTTCTGTTTAATTTTTTTTCCTCCCTGCTGGAAAGGAAAATCGCTGGTGGTGTGGGGCTGCTGCCCCTCCGCTTCCCCGGCTGAGCTCAGGGCTCGTTATCGCGCCCGGGCAGCCCCTGTGCTGTCTCCTGCAATTGTTCCTGCTCAAGCCACTTTTCTTTTTTTTTTGTTGTTGGAAGGGTGGTGGTGGTGTTTTGTAATTTATAGCAAAATAAGAAATGATTCCTTACAACAGAAACCATTCTGTTGTTGCAGAGTCCTTATTTAGCTGTGTCTGAAGAGCTGAGGAAAAGCCGTTCCGCCGCTCGCGATCGAACCACGCAGCTTCTTCTTCCTAACACCTCCCACAGGCCACAGATCAACCCTGCACCTCCTACAAAGGATAGGTAGCGTTCATTTTGATAATTCACAGTTGTTTTGGGGGTTGGTGGCTGATAGGCTTCTCCCTCAGTCTCTCACCTCCTCCCCAAACTGTCTGCGGCTCCCCCGTGCCAGCCCTGCCCGCGGAACCAGGGGGTTTCCTGCTCGCGGGAGAGCACAAACACGAAGTTGGGGTGTTCCAAGCCCTCCTCACCACAGTCCCCACCCCCAGGGATTACAGACAGTGCCCTGCCCAACTCCTTGGAGATCCAGCTCAGATCTGGAAGTGACAGCTCCACTAGGCAGGGCAGCAGGCAATGGGAGCACCCTCTGCGCCAGCACTGCAGGGCCCGACCTGGCTTTTTATCACCTCCAAAATTACCCCTGAAATTTCATTTCCATGCTTGCAGAGGATTCTCTTTGCCACTCCAGGCCTTCCCAGGAACAGATGAGATTTCAGCCACGCTCCTCCAGCACCGGGTGCCCTCTCCCTGCTCCCTCCCAGGAACAGGCTGATGCTTCGCTCGGGTTTTCTCCTCCTCTACTGGGAAAAATCCCTGCTCAGGCCTCACTTCTTTTGGACAATCCTGGGATCTGGCATCCCCCAGGAGGGGCTGGGCTGGCTGTGTCAGAGCACAGAGCACCCCAATGTTCCCCGTGGGAGTCCTGGACCTTAGGAGCAAACCTGGGGAACACTGTCCCTGTTCTTCCCCACACGCCCCAGCTGAACATCCCTGTTCTTTCCAACTGCTTTGATCTGACCACAGTTACCCAAAAAACAAGCACTTCTTGGGGGCCCTGACCTCAGGCTGCATCAGGATCCCAGAACTGTGGTTTATCTGCTTCCATATCCCATAAAAGTGTGGATTTCAGTGTCCATACTCCAGCAGAAGGGCTTTAGGCACCTCAGCAGGACCAGCACCACCCAGTGCAGCCCATGCCTGCCAGTGGGTCCATAGGAAAGCTCCCCTCTCACCCCAATCCTCTCATAAAGCTGCCAAGCAGAAGTTCCCAGAGTGGTTCATATGTTTTTAAAACACTTCCCACTCCACGAGCAGCCACGCTTGGTGAAAATCGTATTTTCAGGATTTAAAAGCAGATTCCCAGAGAATTTTCCAGCTTATGACCACCCCCAAGGATGTTTTTAACATTCCAGTAAATAAGGGACTGAAGAAGAACTCTCGATTAAACAGAAGAAAACCTGAACTGTTTTAAACTCACAAAACCTGAACATTTTTTAAATCCTTGAAAGTGCATTCGAGGGCTCAGTGGTCTGTTAATGATTTCACTTTGACGCCGTTTCCTTAGAACCACACGTTTGTTTTCCACAGATATCGAAGTGCCAAGGAAACCTAAAAAACTGCTCGGGAGGTACTTTGTGTTCACTTCTGACTACGAGGGACGAGCACTTGAACAAGTTTGGAGTGTTTGCAGCCTCTTCAGAGTTTCAAAACCACCTCGCAGTCCTCAGCACTGCCCGGGAGGAGGTTCTTGGCCTGAAAGCTGATGGGATTTGATTTATTTTTAAGGACATTTCAGATGTGAATACTGCCCTGGTGGAAGCCTCCGCTGCCTGTTGCACTTGACAAAACATTTTAAAATACAAAATCTATCCCTTCACAAATACCTGGGCAAGGCTTTATTCCAGGGGCTCCTTCTCACACGTGCAGTGTTTGCTCCCTCACAGCTAAGTGTCCTAAGCCACAGAAGAAGCCATGAATCTCACAGGATCCTTGTAATGGCTTTTAAACCCTGCATTGTGGGCTGTTTATGGCGCAGTTGCATTTGCTTTAGAGATTTGTTTTAATGCTGTTGGTGTTATTTAGAGAGATATTAAATTCAAACAGCTTTATGGTTGCTAATAAACATCTATTACCATTACAGACATTCTGATATAAAAGCCTCATACAGGTGCTTTCTCTCAACTATGCAGATTTGATTGATTAGGCCACAGTAGTTTATTTTACACTTCAGTGGTCACTAAATCTATCATTAAGATTAAAAATTGCAGTTTGTGCAGTCTGGGAATAACTACACATTTAAGCTGTAAAATAAAAGTCACTTTACCAAAATTCAGGGGAAAGGGGGGAAGGGTGGGGGGGAACTCAACACAGAGGAGGTGAAAAGAAAAAAAAGTTTTGTAACACCTTATTCAGTTCTCCAGAAGATGAATTTCATGGAACCATGACCTGATTTTGTTTGGAAGGGACCTTAAAGCCCATCCAGTGCCACCCTCTGCCATGGGCAGGGACACCTTCCACTATCCCAGGGTGCTCCAAGCTCTGTCCAGCCTGGCCTTGGGCACTGCCAGGGATCCAGGGGCAGCCACAGCTTCTCTGGGCACCCAGTGCCAGGGCCTCCCCACCCTCATAGGGAAGGATTTTTTCCATACATCCACCCTGAACTTCCCCTCTGTGAGTGTGAAGCCATTCCCCCTCGTCCTGTCACTTCAGGCCCTTGTAAAAATTCCATCTCCATCTTTTTTGTCGGCTCCTTCAGGCACTGGACAGCCACATTCAGGTCACCCCGAACCTTCTCTTGTCCATGCTGAGCACTCCCAATTCCCTCAGCCCTCCCTCGTGGGAGATGCTCTCCAGCCTCCCCACAAACACAGACTCTGCAAATTCCTGTGATGAAGATGAGTCTGCTCCATCCGTGTCTCAGACAGCACTGAGCCCCATCCCCTCGGGGCACAGGAAAAGCCCCCAGCACTCCCCATGGAGCAGTCCCGTGGCAGTTTTGCCACGCTCCGAGGAGGGACTTGGCCGACTCCAGGCGTGACATTTGCACTCCCAATTCCGCCTGCAGCGCGGTGTCATTTGTTACTGTCTCCTGCATGAGCTGCAGCACGGTGCCCACCAGCCCCGGGTCCATCCCCCCGTAGCTCCGTGGAAGGCCAGGCTGCCGAGCCGTGCTCCGACAGTGACCACCTGGGAGCAGCTTGATAAATGGCCGGTTTATAATGCTGTCATGCCAGCTTTGTCCTGGGGGAAATGTGTGTCTCTCTCAAAACAGCTTATTACCAACCTGTGGCTGGGGCCATGATCAATCACGCTGATCAGATATGGCAAACATGGTAACTGATATAAAGAAGATTTCTCGCTACACAGTTTGAGGTTAACGTGACAAATGATGGAGTGCGAAAGAATAACTCAGAGGGAAAAGCCAACCCATTAAAGGCTGAACTTAGAAGTGGTTTTGGGAAGCAGAGTTCACGGTGCATCCTTTTAACAGATCCGCTGCTCATTGAGGTAACCCTGAATACATTCCCTCGCAAATTCCTCGTATAATCCAGAAGGAATGGATTTTTAAACACACAGTCTGATTGTAAAGAGAAATTTAACCCCCCTACACCCATTCTCGGTACTTGGATACGATGGGTTATGGTGTGGGAAATGCAAGATTCCAGGTGAAAAACCCAGGGCAGGGATACACCTCATCTTGCCAAAATCCCAAAATATTTTGAGGGGTTCTATTGTCAGCCAGAGCAGAGCTATCTGAGAATGATACTCTTCCCAGAATTCAATGTATTTGCTTTCAAATCCGTGGAGGAAGAACAGCGGAACCCTGTATGGGTGTCACCCACCAGTGACACTTCCCTAAAATGTGCCCACGGAAATGCTCTCTGTAAAACAAGATCCAAGGACGGCTCCATTTGGTCCCTTTTCCACTCCCAGGATTTCTCTGAATGCTCTGATCATTAAAGCCCTTTAATTTCCCTGCTCCCACAGTTCTGAGCCCAGATCTGGCAGAACTGGGCACCGAATCTGTCCCATTATCCTTTCAGTCTAGAGCAAGGAGCATCCCTCCAGGATCAGCACACGGAGCTGTGGCTCTCGGAGACCCTCTGGCAAACATCTGATGTTATTCACTTGACTGAGTTTGTGAAGATGAAGCCTTATTTGCTGGCAAAATTAATGAGAAAAGAGTCTTCAATCAGACAATAATTTATGGCTTCCGCCCGACACGGAAACTCGTGCGACTCAATTCCTCACAGGGAAGGCAGATATTTTGGGGGGAAAAGCGTGGATTTCTTTCCAGAAACGTGGTCTGTCATTTCAAAATTGGGTTCTTAGCTGGATATTTTTATGTTATAAAACCCTTCCAGAATTGATGAGGGTTGGAATAAACGGCCCTTTGTTCCCCTTCCCGTACCAGTGCATTTGATGACGGCGAAATAAAATTCTGCTCCGTGGCTGCCCGCCAGAGATCCGATGATACAACCAACTCACAACATATTTCAAATTTCGTGTTACGCTGAAAATCGAGACACGCTCAGAGGGGTTTGGGGCTGCACACACCCAGCCTTATCTCCCGTTACCGCACGGAGAAGTGAGAGCTGCAAATCGTATCCTTTTCCCCGAGACTCCCATCTCTAATCCGGCCATAAACACCAACTCTCTGCCTTTCAAACTGCCACGGGAAAAGCCAGAAATGCGTCAGACAATAAAAAGAGGGATAATGGCCACCAAACTCCGCTCTTCTCCCCCCTCTTTTTTGAACAGATAGGCTTTAGACTCTATAATAATCACGCAGCTAAGATACAAGGTCTCTTGTTGGCAATAACCTACATGACATGACTTAGAAGGCAGGTGTTACTGTAATTAGCTATTGTTTGACTATCAAAAGTCAGAGCTGATTAAAGCCACTAAGTACAAGTGCACTATTTTATTTCAAAGAATATTATGAACTGCATGCTGGGACTCTTTCACTGCGGCCCTACCTTCCGGAGTCTGCTAAGAGCCCATGCCAGCAGTAATCAAAACTAAAATCTGCATAAACCTTCAGGGTTTTAATTCAAGCAGAGCCCTTTCATTAGAAATATGTTACTTTATGAAATCTGGTCGCCAGCAAGGGGAGAAAAATGTGACTTCTTAAGAAAAGTGAATGGCATCTCTTTAGTGATTAACCCAAGATTAATGGAGGCTCCTACTGCTCGGCCTAAGTCCATTTTATTGCTAATTCATTTAGGTACTATTTCAGATGTACTTGATGAAAGTCACCTGCTAAGAAGTCATGTTTTGGCAAGCAAGGATAGCCATTATGGTCAAATCCCAAATAGAATTTTTATTAAAGAAGCTTTGAAAAGTGTCTTGTATTAGTCTTTCACAGACATACCATTTAATGTGCTCCATTAGTTAAAAATTTGGGGCCCAAGTCAGTAATCAAACATTCATAATGCTTTTTCTTATATTTTTTTAGTCCACATGCATCTCTTAATGTCCCAGGTAGGATGAACACTGCACTAAACAGGGACATTTATATTCAGACAAAAGCAGCAGTGCTGAGACTCACCAAGAAGTGGGTGGGATTTGGGTAAGTGCTCGGTGGGATCCCTGAAATGTTGGCTTGGCAGAGCATCTCTTTGTTCCCCGGGATGCTGTGGGGAGTGGGGACTTATGCAAATCACATGTTCCTCAAACTGTACCTAATCATCCAGCTTTGGCTTGTGTGCATGTTTGGAGCGTGAGCTTTGATCCCTTAAACACAAATCATTTCGGTTTTCGACTTTTGTGCAGTTCGTTCTATTGATAAATGAGAGTTTGGGGGATTTCATGGTTAGGGAGCCCCAAACCCTGGCACTGTGTGCACCCTGAGATCTTTTCTACCCAGACAAAGCACCTCCATAGCCCATCCAAAGCTCCTCCCCAGTCTGGGTGAGATTTCGCTCGATCCATGGGCAATTCTATGAGCATGGACACCTCTGTGAGGTGTTTCTGCTCTTCCCAAGACACTGAGCAACCCACGAGAGACTCCGATGGTGTGAGCTTTGCTTCCCTGCACTGCTGAGAGGGGAAATCCTCACAGCCAGCCCAGGAACACTCACTCTGCAAAGATAAAAACCCTATTGCAGAGGTAGGTCTGAGGTTCACAGAGCTTTAATTGCCCCCTTCTCTTTCAAAAATGGAAAAAACCCCAGAGGTGGTGGTGGGGAATGATGAGGAAGGTGCAGGTGAGGAAGATGCCCGGATGCTGCTGCTCTGCTCAGGCACCTAAACCCTACATCAGTGATTTTGGTAACATTGCTGATAACCATCACTCATCTAAGTGCTCACACTGGTCTGGGTGCTTGTGTACAAAGCCAGAGCCTGAGAACCCCCCCTCACATCCTGCCCCGCTTTGTACCTGCCAAGGGTGAGACCGTTTTGGTGACAGAAAGTGGCAAATCAATCAAAAAAAGTCTGCTTTGGGTATTCCGCCTTGTTTGGAGCTCTCTCCACAGCAGGGGTGAAGACTGACTGTAACCCACCAGTACACACCAGACTCTACTCTGAGAAGGGAAACAGTCTGGTTCCTAAATTTATTTGTTTATTTATTTTATTTGTTAATGACTGATCCAGTTTCCAAAACACTGACTGGAGTTGTCAGGATTAGTGAGCGCCACAAAACCAGGAGAGCTCGTGCAGGGTGCCACAGAACAGACAAACAGCTCCCTGATGGGTGCCCACGTCCCCTGCGAGGGGAGCAAAGCTTCCAACACGCCCCCTTGCGAAATTCAGAGCTATGAACAGTGGCAACACGTCCCGTGGTGGAATTCTGCTCCTGGGAGACTCCACCACGACCCAGCCTGGACTGAAAGCCCTTGGCTGGGGGAACGTGGAGCTGCCTGGGTGTGATAACAAAGTTATCCTAATCTGTCCCTCTTGTGTGCTGGGGCACTCACACATGCAAATCTTGTCTTGTTCCACCGTGTTTGTTCACCTCCAGAGTCCTTCGGTGATTCAAATCTGTGTCTTACTATCCTGTAATACCCTTGTCTAACAGTTCTTTTTAAATGCATGTGTTAATTATCTTGCCACCGCTGTAATTTCTCCCTGTAGTCCATTAATTAAGAGGTCACAATCTAAGAGCATGTTTACCCAATAAGCTTTCTTTTTTAATTATCCTAATTGCTTGGATACTGACAAAGACTCCATCCCTCCCCTTCCTCTGAGTGGATTAGAAAACGACATTTCAAAGCCCCGCACAATGATGGGCCTGTAAAACACACATATATTTATATCTGTTTTTATAACTCCACGATGTTCAAACATCAAAGGTCAGCAAGACACGAGGCACTGCATTTGCATGGCTGTATAAAATGCACAGACAAACTGCTCTCCATTAATTGATCCGCTAGCCTGGAATGTTCTATTGGTCAGGAAAAATATAAGCAAAAATCTTCAGAATAGCAACAAGATGGTCGTTCACAGCTTGGTGTGTCCGGGAGACCACCAGAGCCTCCTAACCCTGCATGCAGGGATGGCTTTGGATAAAAGCAGGCAGAAATAGAAATAAATAAAGAAAAAGGCACTCAGCTTTATCTGCAGCAAAGATCAGTCTTATTCTCCCTGTCCCCAAAATTCCCTTCCCATGGGTCACATCTCGGCGAGCTGGCCCAAATGCCTTTTCTACTGACTTTGCAAAACTCGACAGACAAAATCTCTACCACTCAAACAATTTTAAACCCCGCCTTTTGTCAAGTTTTTGAAAAGGGAAAAGCAGCTGTTTGAATTCCAGATAGGATTTTAACACAACAATTAGCAGAAATCATGTCCAGAAAAATTACTACTGTGACAGAATGTGAAACAACATCTGATATGTCAAGGAAAGTGATTTTTTTGTTGTTGTTTTAATAAAGCAAACGTCTCATTCAGACCAGTCATCTCAGGAACTATATAGCAGAAGTATAATTACTTAGAAATTGCTTAGGTAAGCGTGATTGATGCATGGTAAATAGATGTTTCCAGCACTTATTGTTTCTTCCTGATGGATTAGGAAGAGTTGTTTAACAGTTCATTTGACCAGTCTCTCCTGGTGTTTCTCGAGTCTGGCTGTGCCAGTCAGCACCAGCAGTTCCTGGTAGTTTAAGTCTCTTTAATAAAGATTAAGATGTCAGAGGTCCTGCATTGCACAAAATCCCGATTTTATTAACTTCTCATTATCAGCTGAAATATGAAGTGCATTTCTTTTCATCTGGAGAGCGGCACTTTCTCAAGGGAAAGGACAGATACATCAGATACATTTAGGGTGGTTTAGAGTGGGTTTGCCCCAACCCTGGCTGACGCTGGGGAGCATTTTCTCACCCAAGGGTGTCCCACACGTGGATGTTTCTCCCCAGAAAGTGCTCCAATACCTGGTCTGTGGAAGCGTTACAGAGCTGGCAGCGCTGGAGGTGGGGCTCAGCACTCACACCCCAGCACTTAAGCCAATACAGCTTCCATGAAAGAGCAGCAAAAAGTGCTGGGCAGGGAGACTGAAACCTCAAAAGTCAGGGCTCAGCCAACATTTCCCTCCTGACACCCAGCAGATCTTGAGGAGTTACAGCAGCAAGACCACACAAAAGTCATTTAAAGAGATCCCAGACGTGTCCAAAGTGCACCTGGACCAGCAGGCAGATAAACTCTGGTGCCATTGAGGTGAACTTAGGCTGATAAAGTGAAACTGCGGCAGCTCCTGAATGCTCCTGCTCAACCCTGTGGGTTTTATCACGTCTCACCCCCAAACCCTGCAGGTCACTGGTACACGAACAGATGCTGCAACAGGATCACACTTCCCCCGCGTGGTACTCTCAGCCACGCTCTCGAGGGATTTCTGAAAGCTGACAAATTGATGTATTTTGCATATTTTAAAAGCAATCCTTTGTCAAACTTCTTGTTTTCCAGCCTGCTGATTGCAGGGAGGGCAGAGCTGGCACTGTGTGTGTTTGAACAGGCTGGCTCTTGCTGGGAATCTCTCCACAGAAAGAGTTAAGAGGGAAAAACAGTTGTTGTGGCGTAACCCCGGTCCTGCAGCCCAGGATCCCAGCCCTCCCGGGAGGGTTAAGCTCTATTACTTCTGGTCCCTGACACTGCTAATGGCACTCTCTAACTAATTGCATTTCTATACCTCCTCATACGGCTGGGCAACAAATAAGCCCTTTAATCAAACAGCTTCATCTACTTCTAATTAATTCCATTTCTATGCCTTTTTAAGAGCACAGGAACATACAAAGATAGAGATGATGGAGCACATTCCGTGCCGGGCCGCTGCCAGCTGCTCTGCTCAAGATGTGTCCCCACCTCACACCTTCCGTGTCCCAACTGCCCGGGCCGGGCTGGATTCACACCAAAGCCCACAAGTGGCCTTGTGGAATCACCTGTGATTCCCTCAGCGAGCTGCTTTCGTGTTTGCCACGGGGTTTAATCACTTTTTTGTTTCCATCAGAACCAGCGCTGGCCTTGCCCTGCCGGCGCTGAGGGACGACTGTGGCATCAGCTGAGCAAACAGAGGGGGTTGTTTGCACACCCAGACCCAACGCAAAGCCTTCCATTTGAGGGCCACAAACTTCGAAGGAAAGGCTGGTTCCTCCCTGACATTTTTTGATAAAACAGGTCGATGTAGCAGGAAAAAGAAAAATATAATAATCCCCCCCTCTCTCGGTATTTAGGATAGAGAACCACATCTGCCGCATTGCAAAGGTATGTCTGCACAAAAGGCACGATAAGTGGGTGCTGAGCAGCGAGGAGTGGCAATTATCAGTTGCACATATCATTAGAGTGTCCCGGCTTTTCAATGGCACGGAGCTCCCGCCGCCGTGTTTGCCGGGCCAGGTAAAAGGGGACTCTTAATGCTGTGCAAATATGACTTACCGAAGGACTTTGCTTTCTCACCTATTCTCGGGCTTTTCAAATCGACATTATTAATTGGTGCCTTATCGGTGAGTGCTGTCTGGCAGTTAAAGGATGTTTCCACCCAGTGCAACGATACATAGAAACTCAGCAATGTCAGCCGCAAGGACAAAGAGCTGCCATGCTGAAGCAGAAAAATGCTTCGACACCTTAAATCTTCTTTATAAAAGCACTGAGCATTCCGGCCTTCACTTGCAGCTGTTAGTCCACATTCTGTCATCCTGGTTTTAACTTTATATATTAATTCAGAACTCTGGCTTACAGTTGCAAGTATAGGACTTTAACTCTTTTTCTTTCTTTCTTTTCTTTTTTCTTTCTTTCTTTCTTTCTCTTTCTTTCTTTCTCTTTCTTTCTTTCCTTCTTTCTTTCTTTCTTTCTTTCTTTCTTTCTTTCTTTCTTTCTTTCTTTCTTTCTTTCTTTCTTTCTTTCCTTCCTTCCTTCCTTCCTTCCTTCCTTCCTTCCTTCCTTCCTTCCTTCCTTCCTTCCTTCCTTCTTTCCTTCTCTCTTTCTCTCTTTCTCTTTCTTTCTTTCTCTCTTTCTCTCTTTCCCTTTTTCTTTCTTTTCTCTTTCTGTCTCTCTCTTTCTCTTTCTCTCTTTGTCTTTCTCTATTTCTCTCTCTCTTTACCTTTTTCTTTCTTCTCTCTTTCTCTCTTTCTCTCTTTCTCTCTTTTTTTCTCTCTTTCTCTCTTTCTCTCTTTTTTCTTCCTCTCTTTCTCTTTCTCTCTCTTTCCCTTTCTCTCTTCCTTTCTCCTTTTCTTTCCTTCCTTTCTTTTCTCCCTTTCCTTCCTTTCTTTTCTCCCTTTCCTTCCTTTCCCCCTACTTTTCTGCTATCCAGGTGTGTATAAACACACGTTTTAGAATCTGGATCAACTGGTTTCCATGCTGGGAAACTCAGCTACGTGGGACTTCAGGACTTTCAGCCCCTCAGATCACCTTGCTCTCCACCTGCCAGCTCTCCCGAGCACCGAATCCACTTGAAAACGGAGAAAAATGCTCGGCTGATAAGGAAAACTGAACACAAAGAGCACGACACTTCCCAGGCACCATTAAAGGGAAGCGAGAGGAGTCTAAAAGGAGAAGAAAAGCTTTCAGTGCCCCCAGCTCGCATTTTTTCCCCGTGTGCTCCGGGCTGCACGTGCAGAATGAAAGGACAGTGGGGCTCCTGCCTCCTTCACCGCCTTTCACACTGATCAACAAGATAAACTCATGAGCACCATGAAAACCCGTGCGGCTGGGAGGGAGCTGGCCAAGTGATCCCGGCTCCCCCTCATTCTCATGCAGGATTGTGGATATCCAGGCCAGCCTGGCAGGTATTTGTCTAAACCTCTTAAGAGCCCGCAGTGGCAGGTGTTTTATCTCCTCCCCAGAGAGCCCGCTCGGGTACTCAGCTACTCCAGGCTCTCGTTTTTCTCAGCATCCAACCCAAACCTTTCTTGCTACGAGGCTGACCACGCTCCTCCTGGTGCCTTCTGACGGATGTGTGACACAGATGAGCGACCCTTAAGGCAGAGTATGAATTTCAGCTGCTTCTTTTACAGCATGACGTGTGCTTATCTTAGAGAAATTTTCCCGTACAAGCACCAAATCAGATGGAATTAATTTATTTTAAGGATTTCTGTGCATCTGGAAGAGCATTTCCCTCTGCCACCACACTGACTTTGCAGTTTAACAACAGCAGAACCGTGAATTGAGATGTTCAGCAGTCTTTTTCTTCTTTTTTTCTCTTTTTTTTTTAAAAAAAGGAAATGGTTATTCATTGATATTTAAAGAAAAAAACAAACAAATATTTGATGTTAGCATGAAAGGGGGGAGCCCTGTGCAAGCACAGAAAAGGCAGGTGAGCTGTTGGGACTGAAAACACCCTGGGGGGGAGCGGGGAATGGGGCTACTACAAAGGTAAATCCTGGCTGTGTAAATACAGAGAGAGAGCTTTGGTTACCCTCAAACAGGAGAGAGAGACACCAAACACGGGGCTGTTATAATTCAGAGCCTGACATATTCAAGCATCACAGAAAAAGAGCACAAAAAGCACAAGACCGAGGGAACAGCAGAGGTACAGAGGTCAGTGAGTTCGGCAGAGTTTGTGTCCTGCTCAAAGAGAGTCCAGCAGGTTTTCTGACTGGCACTAAATAATAATTTAACCACAGAGCTGAGAAATGTAGCTGGAAAATCCACTCTCCCTCTTTAAAGCCTAAAATCTGCTCGTTATGCCAATCAATTTGTGGCTGTGCTCTGTGGACAACCAATCCACGTAGATATATTAAAAAAAAAAAAGCCCTTTCTCTTGAATTCTACTCCTCTGCAAGAAGCAAAACACACTCAAAGCCTTGTCCAGCTCTGAAGGATGTCTGAACTTTCAAATAAAAGCTCCATTCGTTTCTTTTCTCATCATTTATGTGCATAAGCTTCCAACGCTTCCAGGCTTTCCCTGGCATTCCAAACAGAGCAGAGAAAACGCAACAAGAAAATCTATTCCTTGGGTATTTCCAGCCCAGTTACTTTGAGGAATTAGAAGAAATCCATGAAAAAAAAGAAAGAGAAAAAGTCATGTGCAAGGTTTTCATGGATGTTTTTCAGACCAAAGGGGCTCTGATGGATTTCAGAGATGCATCCAAACTTCAGAGCGAGTTTCCAAACCAAACACGGCTGCAAACCCTGACGTCGATCAGCTGCTCGCTTGCCAACCTCTCTATCGTGGAGCAAAAAGGACCATTTAAAATCATCTCAGAATACTCTGACTTCATGGCCTTTTTGCCCTGTAACACTCTGAAGTCACCAGAACACAAATATTCATATTGCAAATGGTCAAAGCCTTGCTCTGGGCTCAGCAGTGATATGGACACACACCAGGGTTTAATAATAAATCTCATTTTTAGGACTTCATTACTCTGAGAAAGCCATGCTATCGGGAAAATAATAATTAAAATGTCCACAACTGGCCATTATGGTGTCTTTTCTTGGAATTAAATACTTTAAACAGCAAAACGGATCACTGGGCTGTGTGAACAGCAGCTGGACATGAAGTGAAGTGTTCTGCCTAAAGCCAACCCAGCTCCTGGATGAGGATGGGATTTGCTGGGTGGTTGGACACCTCTGATACAGCAGAAGAATGAGCACGATTTAAATCCCACATTTCCTACCCAGGAGTGCCTGGTTTGTACCCGTTTTTAGCAGGAGATGCTCTGGGGTCTGCAGGAAAGGCCATCAGAGCAAAGAGCAAACGAGCATATGGTGAGCAGAGACCTGGAATGGAGGGTGGGACACCATTCCAATTCCAAGTTTTTGTTGGCAAAAGGACTGGCAAATATCAGCTGCCAGGAATAAATCGACATTGGAACCCAGAGGACATGTTCTAGTCATCAGCAGACACAAAGCTGAGAGGAAGGAGAGCTCAGGGAGAGCACAACCTCCTTAGGAAAAATTGCACATCCTTCCTGCTTGGAGTCGCAGGAAACCAGGAAAATAACCCTCCAGGGCTGCTCCAGAGCTCTGTTCCCTACAGGAATTTGGGTGGAAAAGAGACACTCAGACAGAAAAAAGGAATGAGGTCAGTGTAAGGAGCACCCCAAGCCCAGACAGAGCCGAGTGTCCAGCTGGAGGTGTTTTCCCGTGGATGGATTCACATGGCAACCCCGGCCTCAGCACAGAAGTTTTCCAGGATTCACCTTTTTTAAGATTCTCGTGACAAGGAAAGTGATTAATCTCCATTTCACGGCAGCAGGAGCTGAGCAAGAGGCTGCTTGGATTTGCCAAGATAACCAGGAGAAAAGTCCAGCTTATTTCTGGGCAGAACTACAGAAAGAGGGAAAAAACTGAACCAGGAAGGGATGAACAATGAAAGTTAAGACTTTCCTGGTTTATAAATATAAGTAATTGGAAGGGCAAGCATTCAAGAAATGAAAATTCCTCTTGATTCATTTTTAAATTCAATACTTCAGGAAAGAAGAATTCAGCACTGTCCTAAAAACTACCATGAGGCAGCAGCACTGACACAAATTCCCAGAGATTTCTGTGAGGAAGAACCAACATTCTGGGGGAGAGCAGCTGAAGATGAAGACTGAAATTCCAGTGGAAATTCAGAGAACTCCGTCAGTGATTTATTCTTCTGGAACAGAAGGAATTCTTGCACCAAGCAGGGGCTGAGGTGTCCCGACAGCAGCAGTGCAGAGCTATCTCTGCAGCAGTTGTTAACGAGCTGGAAAAAGGCTGGGTAGCAAACTTGCCTCCCCTCCCCAAGGGCAGAATTCATGGCAGCAAATCCCTAAAATAACCAGCGGACTCCAGAAGATTAGCAGAGAGGATGCCTCCGCACGGCAGAAGATTTCTAAATTTCAGTGACTTGTAAGGCCATGTTGAGCAAGAGGAAATCTTCCTCCAAAGTTTATAAATTAGTTTATAATCTGTTCCTCAGCTTTCGGTGTTTCTGGTCTATATTCTGTGTTACAGGTCTAAAATAAGGAGGGGAAAAAAGTAATAAAAGCAATGAATTGCTTGGGTCGGCCAAGAAAGGATTGAGGCACTTGGCTGAGACTCCTCCTGCTGCTGCTATTATTGTTATATAGATGTTTTTATATATATTTATATACATGTTTACAGAGCGTTGCTGAAATTTCCATGCTGCAGTTTCCAGAGGGTAGGCACCACTGAACATCACAGAGGAGCTGATTTCTGGGGATTTCTTTTCTATATTTTTCTTCCCAAACTGTCCCGTGAAAAATAAATTTGGTTGCGTTTTTTTTTTTTTTTTCAGAGCACGTATTTTATCATCTCATAAAAATCTCATCTAATCTAAAACCTTATCACCAAAATACATCCAAATACATCAAAATACATCAAAATATATCAAAATACATCAGAATACACTGTGGTCCTGCAATGCCTGTGGGACAACAGTCCCACCTTCACTGCTCAGCAGAACCTTGATTTATTTCTAGAGCAAATATGAAAAAGAACAAAAAAACCAACCCAACAAAAAGCATTTTTTTGGTTTTGTTATGTTATATATATTTATATTGAATTATTGCTCACTGGCACCCAGTTCTCTGAGTTCTGCCTTTCATTTTTTCAGCAGAACCATCGGGGCTGGACCCAACTTTTAGTCACTCTGGTGGTTACTCACCCCCACACTCCCCTTTCCTCCCTCCCCAGCTGCTGTGCAGGTTTTCCCATTTATCCAGCGAGCTCCAAGAGGCTCCTGCCTGATCCAAACTCTCCTTAAAATGGGATTAACCCAGCCCTGCACACCCTTCAGGGTCCCAGGGCACAGTCATGGAACCAGCTGGCCTCTCTTAGGTGTGGGACCACACAATAAATCCTGATTCCAGATTCCCCCCTGGACCAGGAGCCCGTCCTGGGAGCGATCCCTCCTCCCACACTGGGGAATATTCCCTGCTCTATGCAAATATCTGGAGCTGGCACAGGGCAGGTCCCTCCCCTGCTGCTGCATCAGCTCCCACCCCAGCCCAGGGGTGGCTCCGAATCCAGACCTGATTCCAGGACCTAATTCCAGCAAAACCTAGTGGCACACTCGGCCCAGCATCCGAGGAGGAATTGCAGAGCAGAGGGAGGGGAGGGGGGGTGTGTGTGTTACCTTCCCAGTCACCACACGGCCCCCAAATCCCACAGGCCATCATTCCAAAATTTGTGGTGTTTTGTCTACTCCGGTGATTTAAGGTTTGTCAGAAAATGTCAGAAAGGCCACGGGGCCAAGGGCTTCCTGATGACTGAGGATTTTCTTTCACATGACCTTCCTGAAGTTGATTTTGGGCTCCAGACAGTGCTGCCTTCAGCTCTGACAGGGGCCGGCTGGCAGCAGATTCATGGGGATCTCTGGGGCATTCTGGCATTTTCAAACTGAGCCGGGGCTGTAATGCCTCCTAATCATCCAGAATATTGTTTCACTGGCGGGCTGGAAATGCCAGCCCCGCTCTTGGGTTAGCAGGGAAAAGCAGCCTGTGCTCCCAGGGATGCAAACGATTAAAACCACGCTGGATGCGAGCGGATGAACCCCAATGTCGGGGGTTCACGTGTGACAGTGCGTGTGGCTTTTAACAGGGGAGCACTGACATGAATTCTACAGGCACAGGGAGAAAAAGGGGATTGGGAGAGAAGTGTTAAAACTGTTGTGTTCAAACTGTAATTTGTTTTAAAACTGTTAATTTGTGTTCAAACTCTAAATTTGTGTTAAAAGAGTTAATTTGTGTTTGAAACTGTAAAATGTGCGTTTGTGAGTGTTCCCACAAACCCCAAGCAAAGGGATCAGGGAGCAGCACGTGAAGGTTTCGCACTATTTAGGAAGCTCTCGGTTATAAAAAGTTTATGAATCTTGAATTTGTGTGTGTTATCAGCATAGCTGGCTAATCAGCCAAAATGTCTTCATGAGTCTCCTTTGTGCCCTGATCACAGAGCCCTGGCATGGTTTGGGAGGGACCTTAAAGCTCATCCCATCCCACCCCTGCCAGGGGCAGGGACACCTTCCACTGCCCCAGGCTGCTCCAAGCCCCGTCCAGCCTGGCCTTGGGCACTGCCAGGGATCCAGGGGCAGCCACAGCTGCTCTGGGCACCCTGTGCCAGGGCCTCCCCACCCTCACAGGGAAGAATTTGAATTTTTTTGTCTTCCTGCCTCCTCACCTCCACAGAAATGCAGTTTCTAACTCAAAGTCTGTGTGTCTGTGCTTGGGATGCATCACGACGAGGTGACCTCTCCTAAGTCTGTGCCTGGAGTTCAGGGACCCTTTTATCTGAGGATGCTTCATGCTGGAGCCGTGTGGCACCTGAGCCATGCACGTGAGCAGCTCGGCAGCACATTTTGGACACCTCCTCAGCCTCAGCAATCCCGGGAAATCAGACAGAAGGTGATAAATCAGTGCTGCAGAGCAGCTCGCCATCGCAGCTCCGGGGTTTGCACCGGAGGGAGGAGGAGGAGAAGAACCAACTAACTCACAGAAAGATCTTATTTAAAGCTGCGTGAGGTGTTCACATCGTATCCAAAATCCACGTTATTTGCCACGGAGAAATGGGAAATTGGCATTAACCCCTTCATAGCCTGCAGCTGTGGGGGCCCTGGGACGGGCACTGCTCCACCTTGTGCCGTGCGTGTGCCTGGGGCTGCCTGGCCGTTCTGGAGATACGGAGAGAGCAAACTGAACCACTGCAAGTCCTCTTAACTTGGCCTGATTTATGGGCTCAAAACCCCCCGAGATCTCTTCTCTGAGCCATTTCTCATACCCACACTCACTAAACAACCAAGCCCAAACATCTGTATCACAGAAATCCAACATACAATGTTATTCCTGCGAAATAATTTAACCATCGGTTTCTTTGCCGACTTTTCCATGCCAGCTTTACACCTTTTTTTTTACTTTACATGCTTCATTTCAGCAAAATCAAGGATGCAAACTTCTTAGAAGTACTTAGTTTCCATGGAAACCTAAGCTGACCGCAACATTATTGTTCTCAAGAGGGAACTGACTTTACTATATGTTCATTCACTGAATTAATGGACTCCTGGTTCTTTTATTAGCAGCCCTCTAACAATGGAAAGAGAGAAATGTTATAAAAAAGACTCTCAGACAACTGTCCACTCTTTTGTCCAGGGCTTATTGGAATGACGCAAGTCTATTCAGGAAAAGATTATAAAAATCAACTCAAAGCTGCCTCTGTTTGTGGCCGCTAAATATACCTTTATTTCATAAAGATACAACCTATAAAACAAGCAAATTAAAGCTCTTTCTGAAATAGTAACTGTGAGGCAGCAGCCCTGGGGAAACGGGGGCTTTAGCTCCCATATCTGGGATTGTTGCCCCATCCCACGGGGTTGTGGAGCATCTTTAACCCCCAGCTCTGGGTAAATTCTCAACCAGGATGAGGATTGTGCTCACACTGGAGGGGGGAACGATTCAATGCACAGGAAAACGAAGAAAAAAAATCACTGGAATCTGTGGGCTTAAATCTTCACAGAGAGTTTAAGAACACCTTCCACGAGCTGGGGACAGTGAATATATCCCCGTTAAGTGCAGAAACACCCGTGCAATTCGTGCTGCAAAGGCAGCAACTTGGGGCAGGCCGGGTTCAAATCTCCAATTTGCTCTCTCAGGGTGCCCCATGTGCTGCCAGCCCCAGCTCAGGCCTGGGGGGCTTTTGGCCTGCCCGGTAATTGCTGCACAAAAGACAGTGAGCAGTTCCCTTGCTCGTCCCTAACTACCTTCCTGACTGCTTATTGAAGTCTGATTTCTTACTCCTCTGGGTCATCATTCATCAGCCCTGCGGATCCCGCCGGGAGAGCCCGGCCAGACCTCTCCACATCCCTCCTTGCCAGAGGCCATTCCTGACGGCCCCGTGATATAGAAAATGTCTTCACAGCGACCCGGCGGGACGAGCCGCGGCCATAATACCCAAATAATCATTTTGCAAATTATCATAATTATCAATCAATCATCCCCCGTGCGAACAATGTGCTCCTGAAGTATCAGATGGTTCCTGTGACCTGTAGCGTTTTGGATAGAATAATAAACCCGGGGAGATTTATGGCCCCATCCCGCCTCGCATCTGCAGCAGCAAAACACTCGCTGGGGTTTTTGCTTTTGCTTTAGAGCTGAAAGCTTTCCTCATACCTGGGTTTCTCGGTTGCTACTTGATGCTTTTCTAAGAAGCCAAAATTTCTAATCACACCTGGTTATCTAAAATTAATTTTTTTTTCTAAAAATGTGATTTTTGAGCACAGAATGAACTGCTTAAACTGCTTTTATTTCACAGCCTAATCAGCATTGTATTTACAGCTTCTAATATTTGGCAATGTAGGAATGAGGCCAGCCAAAGGAGTGTGTGTGGGGGGGAATTGGTTTTGTCTTCAGTTTTTGTTGTGTTTTGCACAATGCCAGATTGAATCCAACCCTTTTGAAGCCGATAGCATCTCCCGCTCCCCGCGCAGCACATTCTTGTTAATGGATAAATTCAAGCTCTCCAGAAAGTCAAAGAATAAATTTAAAGCCTTTTGCCAAATGCCTATCCTATTGGATTTTGATAAGACGGCTATTGAGCTTTAATAATGTCTTCTATCCTTTTTCAGCTGGCCCTTAACATGTCTCTTTATTTGTCCCTAAAGCCTCTTCAGCGATGCCTTTTTATTACAAGTCTCTCAGCTTGCTCTCAGGGGAGACAGGGTCGACAAGAGTGATAGATAGATAACTCTATAGATTATCTCCCACAGATGTTTTCTCTCCAGTAGCCCCTCAGGCTATTCCCTCTAAGTAAACAGAAACTAAATAGAGAGTCTACTGAAGAGAGAAGTCCCTGAGGTCCCTTGTCACCACGGTCAGAAAAACAGCCCGGCCCGGGGAGCTTGGCTGGGAGCTCTGCACACACAGAGAATCCTTCCCCAGCATTCTGCAAGCCTCATCCAAAGTGACCCTTGGAGGGGAGAGAAATGCAGCTACTCGGGGAGAAAGAGGTGGTGTGTAATGGGCACAGGCCTTGCTTCCTGCTGGAGGAAGTGGAAATCTGTCAGCTCAGAGTTAAAGCAAAGTGACAACGGGGACGGTGACAATGACAACGAGCTGTTTGTTCAGTTCATTAAACGCAGAGGAGAAGCTTGGAAAATTCAGAGGGAGAGGACACTGAGCTGCTCTCTAAGGAAAATAAACAGAGTGCAGGGACATGGGCTGGGAAAAATACATTTGGGAGCAGAGGGGACAATCAACCCACAGGTATAACTCATGTTTTTATCTCTGAGTGTCTGCATTCAGGTCACTAAAATAACCAAAATAAGTGACTCTCCTGTTTTAATATGGCTTCCACAACTGGTGATTTAAAACTAAACAAACAGGATGAGGAGCTCGTGTGTATTTGTCTAAGTTAAACTAAATATCAGCAAGCAAAGGTGATACAAGGCAAGCTCGTTAGGAATACACCAATTTCAGTCCATGGAGCTGCACAGATATGGAAAATGATCCTGGATATGGCTCCTTTAATGACAACGAATTATTCCTGTCAGACAACCACTAACAAAGAAATCAGCTTTGTGGGGTTAGTGGTCCCAGCAGAAATAACAGGAACGCGAACTGAAAAATACTGGATACGGTGGGAAATACTTATTCTTTGTGCTCCAAGGCAAAGAAGAGCCTGTTTTATCCTACCACATAACAGGCTCTGCTGTGCTCCATCTCCAGACTTTTCACTGCCTTTCAGTTCAGTAAAGTTATGTAAAAGAGTGCTTTTTTCCTGGGATCTTAACAGCAGAGAGAGTTCTGGGGTCAGTTTTAAGCAGAGATTGCTTCCTGCACGTCTCCCTACACCTCTCACTGCCATCACCTTCCCTTCCCTGCTTTTTCCTGGTTTTATGGATTTTTCTCTGCATTCCAGATTTTTTTTTTCTCTTTCTAGTCCTTGTTAGTGCCCAATTCTGAACCTGTGATGCAGCAGTCAAAGGAGCCACTGAAATTATGGCCTCTGCAGCTCCGATTTCCTCCCGTCCCAGTTTAAATCAGGCCACCCACTACAGTTACATTTGTCTTCAGTCACCTTCTCGCCACCAACTCATCTCTGAAGGAATAGGAATAAATTGGAGTCAAATCTCAACTATTGTGTCTTCAGGGATATGACAACTGAATGATTTAGAGACGATGGAAAAGGAAATCTGCTCCCGAGAGGGTTTTGTGCCACCGGAGCCAAATGCCAGAGTGCTACTTCCAAACAATTGAGAGATCCTACAAAAATTGTCCGGAGTGATTTCTCATTCTTTAGTTTTCATTTTCTCCTGACTGAAAAGCTGTCTCGCAGTAGTCTTTTCACAAGCCATAAAGTTTAGACTTGAACTCTTTACCTTACTGCTCTGACCTCCTTTACCCCAGCTGTAAAACCCTACTGCCCATCCTTCAATAAATTTATCACCTCATAAACTCCCACTAGTGCTTCTCTACAATGCATTTAAAAGACACAAGTGGAAGGCCAGGCCTTCTCCCCTTGTCAAATATCATAATTGTCCAGTTTTATACCTGCTGCACAGGGAAATATTTAAGGACGCGGCTTTTTTCAAAGACCTGCAGTTTTTGTAACAACCTCCCTCGAAATAAAAGCACAAAGTTTAAATATAAACCCATGGATTGAACACATAAAACTGCCAGTCTCGTGTTTCCCTGTTTCACACAACTCCTGCTCTCTTTGGGGTAATGCTGGATGTGGGGATGGAGAGTTCATTTGTGATATCACCATTAAAGACTGAGTAAGAAACAGCTGGGCCCCAGAGAATTCCCTCCATCCTGGTGGGAAGTGCGTGGGGATAATAAGAACCTGCCACCTTGTCACCACGTCTGTCCAGACAAAAGGATCCCACAGAGGCAGGGACGGATGCTCCATGAGTTATGGAGGTGCCCAAGGTAAAAAGTTCAGCCCTGGTGCCACAGGTCCCTGGCGAGGTCACGGCGCGCTCAGAGGGCGTTTCCTGTTGGGAGCCTCGAAAATAAAACCTAATTTTTCCTTTTTTAACGTGGTGATAATAGAACAGGCCACACAGGACATGTGTCTAAATCCCTTTTCCCAGCCTGACTGTGGAGCTTGGCAAGGATTGCATTTCACTCTGTTTGGCAGAGGGAAGCAAGGGATTCCTTCTGGTTTTCAGAGTGGGGAACCAGCATCGGTGCTCGCCCGAAGGATGAGCAGCAAAGGCAGCTGTGGCAAGGTCCAACCAGAGATTTCAAAACCTTCACCAACAGGACTGTGAACATCCTTTATAAGACAATTGCATATGAAAGGAGTCACAACCAGCTCCTTATTTCAGTGAGGGCGCAAAAGCTCCAGCCGTTGAGAGGCTCTAATCAAACCCGACCTGTAATGCTTTAATTAGCAAAGCTGTTAACCAACAAAATCTCATTTTAGGGCTTCTGAGAGCAACCCCAACCCAAACAGCAGCCTGGCTACCCAAATACATCGTGCTGAGGCTGCCTCCCAGCTCCAGTGAGGACATTTGTGCAGCTGGGCTGACTATGGAACGCGTTTTCTCTGGTCACTGTTACAGCTCGAGCCCCGCAATGCCATGAAAAGCACCACTAATACATCACATGGGCTGAACTTTATCCCTTCCCAGACCTATTCCTCTCCCCTTGGACTTCACATTAACCACATTTACATGCTGAAGTTGACCTTCAAAAATTTAGCACTTTTAACAAAAGGACCAACATTTTCTTTTACTGGAAAAGAGGTAAATGAGGTTTCTCGCTTTGGCCCGGCAGCTGTTTATGTTGTAGCAGAATCAAGGAACACCTCAAACTATTATTTTCTCTCTCATAACGACTGGAATCACAAAAAGACAGAAAAATACGCCAACAGAACCACAACACTTAATCTAAAAAAGCAACAGCAAACACTGGAAAACTTTTACGACGTTATTGCCATCGACACCTCGGTTCAAAAGTGAGGGAAAAGTGTCCAAGCCAGGGAATAAAACAAATCCCAGAAGACTGAGCCATGTCCTACCTTTTTTATATTGCCCTCCTGGGAGGTCACCTCTGGATCAGTCAGTATTTGCTAAGGAGAAAACAGAACAGAAACAAAATTGAGTTGAGTTGCAACTGAGAATGTTATAAAATAATAGAGATTATTCTTGCTGTTGTTATCATGATGAGGAGGAGGATGAATAAATATTATATTATTGATAATAATGGCCCAAACTCTTAACTGCACCCAGGTGTTTTGGAAGTCTGATGGGGGTTTTTTACCACAAGTGTTTAATTTTAAGGTTTTCTGTTGCTTCTGTGAATGATTCCCTTAGATCGAGCAGGCAAGGACAGGTTTCTCCCACAAGGCAGGTGCGGACAACACGGGCACCAGGGGAATGGGGACCCCTGGGATCTCAGGAACCGAGTCCCTCTGGAGCAGGGGATGCTCCGGCCCCCCAGCGCTCCCGGCAGCTGTGCTGGGAGCTCTTTAATTCCCCCTCCAGCCGAGGTGTGGTGGAACAAGTCATTAAATCGCTGCTGTGCTCCACCTCAGATTAGCTCCAGGTCAGCGGGCATTTGGGGAGGTCAAGTACCTCAACTTTGCATCACCTTGGATACCCCACCAAGGTAAACACACTGGGAACGGACCTGATCGAGCGGCCCACGCCGGGAATTCCAGCGGCTCCCGGCACTCTGAGGGGATCTGGGATGGCTGAGGTCAAACAGACACCCAAAGGCAGGGTGGGGCAGGGTGCTCAGGGCTCCTGGGCCCGGGGGAGGCGATTTGGTTGCCAAAGAGCAGGAAAAACATCCAAGAGACAGAGGTGAAAGTGCAAGGAAGTCCAAGTTAGAATGGGAAGGTCAGGGAAGTTCAGGGAAGTTCAGAGAAGGGAAGTTCAGGGACGTTCAGGGACGTCCAAGGAAGTTCAGGGAAGTTCAGAGAAGGGAAGTTCAGGGACGTTCAAGGACGTCCAAGGAAGTTCAGGGAAGTTCAGGGAAGTTCAGGGAAGGGAAGTTCAGGGAAGTTCAGGGAAGTTCAGGGAAGTTCAGGGAAG
>VZRR01001629.1:33051-155846 GCA_013398015.1 Oreocharis arfaki
TCCAAGATCTTCATACATATAAAAATATATATATAAATATATATATAAATACACATTCAAACACAGCAGCCAGCAACTCACAGAGCCACATCACTGCACTGATGTGCATCCACAGGAAAACCAGACACGGAAAGAAGCCCACAGAAAGCCACTTCAGCACTTAAAAATTTGGTCTTTCAGCCATATTGTTAAAATACAGGGATTTCATGGCATTTTCTGGCCAACAATTTACCGAAATCTTCCATTTTTCTGTAGTAAGCAAATCTGTGAGCCCTATTAGCTCGAGGAAATTTTCAATATCCTGCCCTGGGAATTTGAAGTGAATGTGCCTGGAATTAAGAGGGAAGGGAGGAAAGCTCTTCTCTGAGGGGGAGAATTCCCTCTACTTGCTGGTGAGGGAAGGAGGATGAAGAGCACAGCTCTGACTGGCAAGGAACAGACCCCGGGCTGAAAAGAGTGGAAAGAATAAACCAACCATTCACTGCTAAGGGCAACCCCAGCACAATTGGGAACACTGGGGAGCAGCCAAGCTGTGGTTTGTGGCCCAGGAACAGCCTGCAGAGCCCTGCCACTCCACAGACCATTTTATAGCCATTTATTTTTCAGCTGGAAGCCTGGGCAAAAAAGTGGAATGGTGCTGCAGGAAAAATGTGCAGAATTAGGAGGGATCCACGGCCCAAAATTTCTGGAAATCTGATGCAGGGAACACCTATCGTGTCCTGCACAGCTTTACAGAGGAATCCCTCCTGTTCTCCAAATCCCAGGAGAACAAAATTCAGTTCGCAGAGGTGACTCAGGACAGCTTGTCCCAAATGGGGTTGCAAAGAAAGGAACATCCTAAACCATTCTTTAGTATGAAATAATGTGTTTGTACCCACAGACCAGGCTTCAGGGAAATGTCAGGGGGAGATAATGCAAAGAAAAATGAATGTTTAGGAACAAAGACTTCGAGAAAGAACATAAACCTGTGATTTCCACACACGGTATCACGACTTTTATCACTGATTTTGAAAGACATAACTCCTCCATGCCATTGGGATCGAGTTAACTGCAGCTACCAGGAAGTCAAACAGGATCTAATGGAGAGAATTTGCAGTGACTTCAATGAGCTGAGGACTCGAGACTTCCAGCCAAGACAAATACGAGAGGGGACTGATTAGGAAATGTCACCATTTCTCCTGCCAAGCACTCAGGGCCTGGTGATAGGAGAGTATTAAATATAATCTCGCAGTCTTTAGGGGCTCTTTGATTTTATATTGCGTTCTTATCGGGTTCTTAAAGTCCAGTGTTAATGAGCATGAGAAACTCACTTGATAGTTCGTCAGTTTTGCTAAAAGTGAGTGGAGTTCATTCAGTCCTGGCCCGTGGATCCAGCTCGAGATGCCTTTCCCTTTCCTATGGCTCCACACAGAACCTCTGGCTGCTCTTTTCCTCCATCCCAGCAACCCAACACCACCTTTACAACCATCTCTTCATGACCATCATTCAAAAAAACAGGTTTTACCGATAACCAGGAGTGCCCCACCCCCTGAAGTGCTGAAGGATGAAGCTCTGAGCAACCCTGGCCTGTGGGAGGTGACCCTGACCATGGTAGGGGTGGAAAAAAGGGAGATTTAAGGTTCCTTCAAACCCAAACCACCTTGGGGTTCTGTGGATGAGGTTTTTAAGGACCCAGGAGCGGAGATGAAACATTTACACAGCAAACACATCCCCACTGCACCCCCTTTGGCAACAGACAGGGACCCCTGAAAGCAGAGCAAGTCCCAGTTAACAACACAAACCTCAAAGTCTGGTATTTTGCTCACTTTCTCCCAGAAAAGAAATGTTTAACAGTACACATGGGAAAAAAACCAAAAGTTTAAATTAATTATGATTTTCTTTTAAAAATCCCTTTACAAGTATTACCTCCAACTTCCTTTCTCCTATGGAGAAATTCCATCATAAAACTGAATTCTGGAAAGATGAAAGAGACACTACCCACACTGAGCAGTGTGTGCAGTCTCAGGATTAAAACAGAAGTTGCAAGTATTAAATTGTGTCTGATTAACTCAGTTTGTCCCTCTCCAGCCTGAAACTTGCCTGGCACAGACTGTTGTGCTAAATAAATTAAATAAAACACGAGGTTCTTGGACACAAGCAGCCACATCTTCACTGTAACCACAGAGAAAGCAGCAGTAGAGTGGAAGTTTAAGGTCATCAGCTCTAAATTCTGTCTGCCACGGGCCCACATTGCACAATCACTTAATGTAGCCAGAGCTATTTATTATCCCAGCAAAAAACCGTCTTGAGGAGTGAAGTGCAGTGTTTTGGTTAACAGATAAAGCCGGGCTGTTTGTGGGGATGTAAATGGATTGGACGGTTAAATTCATCCACGAGCCATCCATCTTTTGTCCTCGACCCTTTTTAGTTATAAAAATGACCTTGGTATTGACAGAATAATATAAACGAACTTCCCCTGCAGTTCATCTATTGATCCCCGTTTGTTCAGATAATCAGTAATAATCATAAGTAAATGAAGAGGGGCTGTGCATCATCCCGCCATGGCAGCGCTGCTGCGCGGGGGCTGACGGATGGGCACCTCTGGGCTCGGCTGGAAGAGCTCATAGCTCATCTTAAATTGCAGCTTTTCCACCCAGGACAGGCAGTGACAGATAAATCCACGGAAAGGCAGCTCGGTGAGCTCGGGCTTGGGTGTCCAGTCACAGCTGGTGTGACCAGGGGGTCTCAGAACACCCTCAAAGGGAAGGAGTGGGATGGATTCAGCACAGGCACCGTCCAGTCCCTGGGATCATTCATGATTTGACCCCCAGTCATTGATGCCCCCCTCTGGGTAAGGTTCTGCTCATCACAGAATCATTTTGGTTGGAAAAGACCTCCAATATCACCCAAGGTCTCATTCTTGGTGTCTCTGTGGGGATTCTCAGCTCCAGTTCTGCTGGAACGTTCTTTCCAGAAACTCTTCATCCTTCAGACAGGCAGAGCTTCAGTACCTTCAACCATTTATGGCAACACCAACATTCCTGCTTTTTTCTTTCAAAATCCCTTTTATCACAGACAAGGTCTTGCCATTGATGCATTGATTGGCACCAATATCAGGGGAGAAGGAAAACCTCAGCACTTCCATCCCTCCTGGCAGACAGGTGCCAAGGAGAAGGACTAGGATTAGATGTTCCAAGGGAAAATAGTTTCTTCTTCAGGTCTCGAGACACAGAGCAGCTGGCTTTGGCTTCTCCCACCACCCTGTGCTGAACGACAGCCTCCATCCCCACTAAAACACAATCATTAGGCAGCTAAAATTTGAGAAAGAACAGACAAAAGTGACCTCATTTCAATCTCTTCCTCACAGCCTACAAAGACTGATAAGAATTATGAATTGTTTTACCACATCCAAAGGGGTCAATAAGGAGTATCTGGGTTCAGAAGCCAAGTCCTGCCTCTGCCCCAGCATTGCACAACTTCCCCGAGCTCACTCAGAGTGTTCCAGTGCCCCACATGTCAAATCACAAACACAAAAACCGGCTTGCAAACCTCTAAATTTCCAAGCAGAATTTGCCAACCCCCAGCGAACAGCAGCTTTAGAGCTGCCCCCCAGTTTCCCCCAGCAACAGCCCCCAGTGTAACCCCAGCCGAGCACCGGAGCGAAATGCCCGCGCTGGGCCGCGGTGGCCGGGGTCATTAATCACACTTGGAGGGAGATCAAGCCAGCGTGCAGCATTCCCAGCAACTCCCGGAGTCTGGAGTGCGAAATGCGCTGCCTCATTCGGCAGCCTGGCTTCTCTGCCCTTGCTGGGAGAGGCAGGAGTGCAAGGGCCTGGCTGAGGGCCGGTGCGGCCCAGGGGAGGCCGGGCTGGCTGGGAATGCATCCCTGCCTGGCACCCCGACGGAAAGGATGGGAAATGTCAGCTTGATACCCATCAGCAGGATAACCTCGCTGTCGCTTTAACATGACAAGGTCATCACCGGGCCGGGTGAGGCAGGAAGAAAAATGGCCCATTAAAGCCGGGCGCTGGCAGAGAAAAGTGAGGCTGCCTTGGAGGTGCTCGAGTGCCGTCTGTTTCGGGGAAAAGTGAGGATATTCTGAGCTACTTCACAAGGATGAGCTTTCCTGAAAGGAAAAGAAGACAGTGACCTGTGCAGCCACCACGGGAGCCTCTCACAGGAGCCTTGAAGGAACTTTACATCACTTAACTCTCATTTAATTCAGCAAAAACCCCTAAAAACTGCAGATCTGAAGAGCCTGGGCTCTGAGCAGGAGGGGAAGTCCCTGTACCTGGGTGTTTCTTTCCCACGTTAACCACAAGGAACAGCTTTGCTGTTGTGTGTGCCACTCTCTGCCCCTTGTCCTGAAGCAGCTCAGAGATGGAGTAAGGACTTACTCCGAGGTGGAAAGTGAACCTGGGGAGGAACTCCCTGCAGTAGCACTCTGAGCAAGCAAAGAGAACAAGAGAGGGACAGAAAAGGGCACCTTGCCTCCCTTTATTCGGAAGTGATATGGAGCAAATGATGCTCTCTAGAAAGAAAAGTTAATGGGGAATTATTCCGTGGCCCAGCTTTTCCCTGAGTTAGCTTTTTATTGGGAAGGCACACAGAGCTGTTTTATCTGAATTGATAGGGCTGCCAGGTGAGCTCCCTTTTAAGAGCTGCAGAAACAATCTCAGACAGGACTGGATAATATTATGCTTGGAATGATAATATTGTGTTTGGAAAAGGTCAATATTTTATTTAATCAGACAAACATAGAGTGGGTGGCAATTTCAAGGCATTTTCTTGAGACAGGAATTCAGGGAGTCCAAATGGAAATAAGGTTTTGCTTTTCTCTTTCTTAGGTTTTCTGGGTGACTGGAACCCCCTGATTAGAAGTGAAGGATGCACTGAGCTTCCTGAGAAATCCTGAGATGAGGGAATGTGGATATTTTAGCTCATTATGATTCCTTACACTGCAGATGCCACGGGCATCTCTTCCAGCCCTTTCTGGGCAGTGCATTCCTGTGAGATGAGGTGGGAGACATCCCCCTCAGAAACTCAAACCTGCTGCTTTCCTCTTCCAAAACAACACCAGGGAAACACTAACCAAAGACGAATCTTCCTCAGCTGTTCCCAGGGACACCTCAACAGCTCCTCTGTATCACCCACTGTCCTGGAGATAAATCAGTTCTGGCCCTGGAAGCCAATTCTGGAATCTCTGCACAAGGTTTTCCTGAAGTGTGCCAGAATGGCCAAGAGATTTTTTTTAAAAATCCCATGATTATCCTTAGTAACTCCAGTTAGTTGCTGTTGGAATTAAACTGGGCTCAACATTTGGAGCTTCTTCAGAACAGCACCAGAAATAAAAATTAAAAAAAAAAAAGGACTTTTTCTTTTCATTAAAGGTTTTGAAGAGCACACACAGCCTGTATTGTTACCCAACACTCCAAGCAAGTTCTGAGCAAAATCTTGGGAGATCCAGCCTCGAGCATTGATTACAAGGAGTTTTTAATCTCGTGCCAAGAGGAACATTGAGGTTATAAGATGGCTCCACAACCATCTTGCCAAATAGCACAAATGTTTACATCTTCCAAACTACCACCAATAGATCATAGACAAAGAAATGTCCATAATGTACCCAGCTGCTGGAAACAAAATGTATTTAAGCCACTGAAGAGGGTTTAATGAATTAAAGCATTTTTGAAACTGCCAGCTCAAAGTAAATAATCACTGATGTGAGCGCAGTTAAGAGATCCTCACTCGCCAAACAATCTCGGTGTGCCATCGAGGAAGCTGCTGCTTTGTGGGAATAACATAACAGCACTTGAACGTTCTCATAAACTTGGGTCTTGTCTTCCTCAACGCCCTGAGCCTCCTGGGGTCGAGGAAGTGCAAAGAGAACTTTACAGCACGTGCAGAGTCCACTGCCTGGTGAAAGTGCTGAAGGTTTAATTCACTCTGCAAGTCCGAGCTGCTGAAACCTCAAAACAACCAAAAATAAAAGGTGAAATACCTGCTTTGACTGGTGCATGAGAAGCACCTGATCCAAACTAATACAGACAATTCTGTTGGGTTTTTTTGGAAGAACTTGCTCCATAACTCTCCACTTCAGGAGTTTGGGGTTTTCACATTCCTGGAAGCCTTCCAGGATGTGTGAGCACAGCCAGGGGCTTTCCCCACCCAGCACTCACCTTCACTGCTTTGTTTTATCCAGGCACTGCCCTGGACGATGTCCTGCAGGTATGGAAACATTTCTGCAGGTGTAAAGGAGCATTTCCACCCCTTTTTGGCTCTCAGAACCTCTGTCCAGACAATCTGTGTAACTTCCACACTATTCTCCACCTTTGAGGATGCGCAATGACCTGACCAGGTGAGCACAAACCGTAAGATACAGCCAAAGGGGGAACAATCCAGCCTCACTTATGGTTTTTGCTTGGGCACATGTGAAAGTAAAAGCTGATATTCTTTATATTCTGTATATTCTGTGTATTCTGTAGAGGGAGACCTGGCCCCGTAGATTTTCTGTCCTAAATCCCTTAAAAAGAACACACCAAGCAGCGTTTGCAACATTATCTCACGACAGGTTCCAGGGATGAGAGTTCCACGCATTTATTTCTCACAGATTTCCTGCACTCTGCTTGAATATGAATTCGACTGCTTTGCTTTTATTTTTTTTTTTTCAGAATATAAAACCCCTTTTCCTTGCACCACATAATTGTGTTCCATGGCAGAACTGGCATCCATCATTGCCCCGCTGTCCCCTGCCTAAAAGATAAAACATCCAGAGGGTAATAAATGTCAAACTATGATTATTGATGCTTTCAATTAAATTGATTATCTATTTGAGGTGCAGAGCAGGGTGATTTATTGCTGTCTCTTTACGTCGCACTTGGCACAACAGCTTCCCTGCAAGGTGGGTGAGCCTTTGGATTTTTTCCATGGATTTTCTATTAAATCTGATTTTCCAGAGGTGGCTCACGACCACCCCAGTGCAGGGTGAACTGAAATGGCACCGGATCCAGGCGGGAATATCCTGGTTTTTGTTGTGTCCTGGAGCTTGGGAAGCAAGAGGGGAAAATAGGAAATGAAAACTTTGAAGTGTGGAAGGACAGGAGACGCCCTTGATTTACATCCCTCATTCCCAAACTTGCATTTACAGACTGCATCAGACAAAACCTGTGCATAACCTGGAGCTCTGCTGAGCACTCCCCACCTCAGCAGAGATGAGATGAGATGACCTTCGGCTCGTCACTGCATTGTGTTTTTATTAGTTTCAGATAACAGGAGCTATAAAATTCAAAGCCATTTGCTCCCCAATGATAATCAGCAGCTGCTTCACAAACAAGGCTTTTTTTGTGGTGCCACGGGGTGACCTTTATCTGATCATTCCCTTGGAGAAATGCCTTTTGTGGCTGGACAAGCCAGGAGCACCTTCCACTGGTTCTCCAAAGCACAGCACAGCTTGGCTCAGTCTGCTCCAAAAAGCAAATTTGGCTCAAACCCAGGCACAGCCTCAGCAAGCGCCGCTTGTTTTGCCAGAAATTAGCACAAGAAAATGATAATTCTCTTCATGTGCTGCTCTTCCAGCAGGCAGATTCAGAGAACCTCAGTAACCAACCCCACCATTTCCATGGGGAAAAGAAAATCATTGCAGATAAGCCACTGACTTTGAATTTGAGACATTCCAATTTTCTCCATTATTGCCCACATCTGATATTTCCAAGTCCTGGGCAGAAAACCTCGTGGCTGAACTTCCCAGGCAGTGCCTGACCAAGTTTCCCAGCATTTTTTATCAGGAGGACCAGGACAAAAGTCCAGCTGAGATGTAAAACAGGAAGATGATTCTGCCTGACCTTGTGAAATAAGTGAATGCAAGAGGTAAACAGTGAGTATGGAAAAAGAGAAGGATTCCTATCCCGATTTTACAGACCAGAGTGAGATGAGAAATTAAGTGAGGTGCCCAAATCACCCAGGCTGTGGCATTTAGAAGCTGAGTTTCAAGCTCCTTAGACCTAAACTGAGGCACAAGGCTGTCAGTCCTGCTCAGATGCAAACACCTTTGACCCCGGTAAGCTCAGAATTGCACTAACATCCATTCAGACTTTGAAGCCTGGCTTATCTCGCAGCAGTGTAACTGTCCCCTCCACCAGAACAGGGATAAAAACAAACAATTGAGGCAGAAAAAAAGGGAAAACAAAACTCCTGCAGCTCTGGCCAGAATTGTCTATTTCACATTTCATAAAATCACAGAATTCCCTGAGTTGGAAGGACCCACAGGGATCAGTGAATTCCAGCTCCTGGCTCTGCATTTGCTGTGTCCCACCTCCCTCCTGGCTTCTGAATGTGGGAGGAATCTGGGAAACACTGAAATGTGCCCAGCTTCGGAGGGGAACCCCAGCAAGCGTCCAAGAGCCCCGAGCAGGAGTGGTAGGGGCAGATGGTAAAGCAGTATTGGATAACGAACTCGGGGATGCAGAGTGCAATGAGCCAGGCTCAAACCTGGCCCAGCAGCTATGAGCTTTAAAAGTCAACTCTCAAGCAGCTTGGGGTCGTCAGAACATCATTTTGGGCCATCAGCTCAGGAGAAAAATGACAAAACTCCTCAAGCCCTTCTTATTTTTATTAAATGTCCCCCTTGGGAGTGTCAGAGCCTGGCTGAGCAGGTAAGGACAATGCTCCTCACAGGGACAGCACCTGCATGGGCTGCCAAAGGTGAGGCTCCAGAGAAGGAGCTTGGACACTCCTGCTGCTGGAACATGTGGATCCCCACAAAAAGGGACACCTCAGGGCAGCCAGTGCTGGTTTATTCACCTGGGAAGCTCTCTGAGGAAAAAAAAGAGTGTGAGAAACACCACAAGCCACAGCGAATTAGGACAAGTTCTTTATGAAACTACAGATCAAAGGCAACTTCCTTCGGAGTTTCTGGACATCAGAATACTTTTCTTTTTTTTCTCTGTAAAAAACCCGTTTTTATTTCCATAAAAAGAGAAATATATGTGCTGTACACTTTCTGTGGCCAGCCACTAGCCCTGCAGCAGAGGTTAGGAAATGGTACATCTGGTTTCCAAAGGATCCCCGCGTGGCCACACACAGCTGTAATTATGGCAACGACCTGGGGAGAACCTGAATGTGATTTTTTTGACTTGAAGGATGACACTAAAGGCCTGGAGGAAAAAAAAAGAAATCACCAAAAAAATTTTAAAAAAAGGCAGGAGACCCCATAGGATGGAAGGCACTGACTTCCCTCCCTAGCCCACATCCCGGGCTTCCAGATGCAGGAAACAAATTCCAAGTGACCCTCTGTGGCGGAGGTTACGGCAGCAGGGCCTGGCTGACAGAATGTGCCCGTTGTGGAGGGAGCAGCAGCTCCAGGTGGAGGTGTTTGCTTATGTAAAGTGCCTGGACAGCTTCCAGCCCCAGAGATCCCAGGAAAAAGCACAGGGATGCAGGAGGAACACGGTGTTCAGGCCCCTGCCTGGCCCTGCTGTGGGCTGTGTCCATGTCTGCACCGCCACATCGCCCCCAGCTCCTGCCTGGAGCCTGGCAATGGAACAAAAAATGACCAAGTGACTCAAGGCAACTTGGGTTTTATTTCAGTGGCTTGAGAAATAACCAAATTCCTTCACCCTGAACAACTCCTGAGCCACAAGTCCCCCCTCCCTTCAGCACAAACTCTCTCAACCAAAGCCCTGCACACACGAGGCTGAGCTCGGCCCGCTCCTCACTCCTTGCTCCTTGGACAGCAGCAGAATGATTTAAAAAAAAAAAAGGAAAAATATTTATTGCTGCTTCCCATCCAAGTTTCTGCATGAAACTCTTTTTCAAAATGCACAGGGCAAAGTTCTGCCCCGGAACAGGCAAAGAAAAGGGAAACTGAACTGGAGGCAGCTGTGGTCACTTACTCATTCAAGCTCGATGGCTCACAGATCGTCCCACCCAGCCCCAACAAAAACTTCCTAAATCATTCCCAAAGTTTGAATCACTCTCTCCTTTCCTTTCCTTCCTGTACTAGAGGTTTGAATGTGCCTCTTCAAAGGAAACTCACTCCTGGACTCAGTGGTGGGCTGGAGCTCCCTGCCCTGGCAGTAGCACCGTGACAGGCCCATCTCAAAAAGGAAACGCATATTTGGCTTTCCACCCTTTAACATGCAAACCTGCAACCCAAAATAAACTGATTTTTTTCTCTCTCTCTTCCTTCACATCCATTGAGCAGCACCCTTCCCAAATCAGACCACGAATCCCTGCCTGCTGAGGTTTTCACCTGAAGGAAGGAGCCGGGAGCTGATTCTTTAGAACAGCATCTTCCCTCTGGACAAAAACAAACCGCCCCACTCGTACCTCAGAGTTATCTGACTCAAGACAAGCTCCTTTCCCCCCTTTTTAATAGGCACACGTTGGAAATGTCACTGTGTTATCAGGGCAGCTGCTCAGCTATCAGCAGGGGCTGTGGCCGTGCTGCAGAGGAGCCCAGCAGGCATCTGCTCTGTTTAACGCTCAGGAAGCACAGGGCAGGTTTTAAGAAGGCTGCAGAGGATGTAATGGAGCCTCTAATGTGTTTGGGTTTCTCCAGTGGAATCCAGTTTTATCAGGAAACAAAGGTCCTGGTGGGATTATCAGCAGAAAGAAACCCAGGACCTGTCTGGCTGGGAGAGGGGCTGTGGGGGTTGTTGTGCCAAGGTGCTTCCTCGTGGCGAAACCAACAGCACTGGGCTCCTCCAACAAATTGTATGGTATTCTGTAAGATTTTCAGCACAAGTAAGTGCTTGCCTGGTGCTGATTCCTTGGAGAAAGGAAAGAGAAGTCCCAAGCACACGGAAATTACAAGAAGAGCCAGCAAAATTAATTGTTATTTGCAAGTAGCTCATTAAGAAGCCAACAGAGCTCATCCCTGTTCCCCAGCCAGTGCTGCCACACGCTGCCCATCCCAAGGAATCTGTGTCCAAAGCTTCCATAGGCACTTCCCACCTTCAATACCCCTGCTCCACCTCCAGCTCATCGCCCCTCACAACACACACACAACGAGAGCAAGAGGAACTAAAAGTGTCACAAACTTTGTCACAGGCAGATATGAAGATAGTAATTAAGAAAGCAGTAATTATTTGTGAGCTTGATCCTTATCTTGTTGTTCTGGGTTTTTTTTAAAATATCTGATTAATAAAACAATTATAATAATTACTTCAATTCAAATACCAGCCTGTCTGTTCATCCAGACATCCCGGGCAAGGTGTTCCAATCCACTCAAAACAGTGCTCAGGTTCAAGGGCTTTTGATGAGGCCATGAAATAAACACAACCCAGATGCCACAAACAGGGGGCAACAACAATGCTGAAACCCACAGATTTTTCCTTTGCCTTTCAGACCATTGGCATCCCCCAGATCTGACCTTCTCGTGGTCAGAGGGGTCCCACAAACCTGTGCCTGTCACAGCAGCCATGCACAGGGTGCCACTGCTGCTGCTGGGGGGACACTGTGCTGCCCTCAGGGTGTGGAGGGGCTGCACAGGACAGATGGACAAGGATTATTTACAGGGACAGGGGGAATGGCTTCAAACCGACAGAGAGTAGGGTTAGATGAGGTATTAGGAAGAAATCCTGCCCTGTGAGGGTGGGCAGGCACTGGCACAGGGTGCCCAGAGGAGCTGTGGCTGCCCCTGGATCCCTGGCAGTGCCCAAGGCCAGGCTGGACGGGGCTTGGAGCAACCTGGGACAGTGGAAGGTGTCCCTGCCCAAGGCCAGGTTGGATGGGCTTGGAGCAACCTGGGAGAGTGGAAGGAGTCCTGCCCATGGCAGGGGTGGAGCTGGATGAGGTTTTAGATCCCTTCTACCCCAAACCATTCCGGGATTCCGATTCATCCTCAGCCTGAGCCTTCATCCCCAGCACAAGGTTCCCCCGAGCCCAGCTAACACCTGACTGGTGCAGCGGGGTCTGGGTGTGTCAGTGGGCTCCCCAGATGATCCCAGATGGATCAGAGGGTGTTTCACCCCCCTGCACAGCTCTCAGGGCTCTGTGTGTTCCGAGAGGAGCAGAGGATGAGCCCAGGCCCCTCCTGAGCACAGCCCTCCTCCCCTTCCTCTTCCGTGCCCCCCTCCCGCCGTCCCTGCCACCCCCTCACCTCCTCCACAAGCACCAGCTAAAAAAGGGAAAGAATGAGAAAGTGAGTACTGCGGGGCTGGCACTGCAGACAATGTCTGTCTTGTGTGAGTAATTTAGCACTATGGCCAGTCAATCTGGTTTCTGGGCCCGATGCCCTGACCCTCTTTAGAGCCGCTCTCTCTCTCCAGCACAGTGTGAAACATTTCCTTTCACAGCACTGACACTTTGCAGATTGAGACGTCAGGCCTGTCCAACTGCAGCAAATTAGCAATTTTTCTTTTACTAATTGGAAATAAAAATGTTTGCTAAGGGAATAATTTGTAGGAATGCAGTGTTAGGTTTCCGGCTTTTTATAAGGATGCTTTAAACTTTATCCATGTGCACTTTCCTTCTGTTTTGATGCCTTGCACTGTAAATTTTAATAGCTTACTTGACTGTTAACTTTACAGTCTCAGCCTTCCAAAGGATTAAATGAAGTTTTTAATTTATCTTCCTCTCCAAAGCAGCAGGATCTTCTTAAAGCCGTGCCCAGCACTGCTCACCCACTTCTCAGCGAGCAGAGAAAGGGGACATAACTTCAAAGGGTTAAAACCCTACACGGGGATGTGGCATCTGGATGAACCTCGGGCAGGCGATTTGTTTGCGGAGCCTTCAGCTCACAGCTCCCAAAGTTCCCTCGGAGAGTGGTGCAGAGAGACGGGCAGCAGATTCAGGGAGGCTTTCCAGCTTTAAATCTGCCAGGAACGGGCAATTTTGTAATTGTGAATCCTTGTTTTCGGGACGCGCCAGGCTCGGGCAGGGAGTGTCCCAGCTTTGCACTAATTCAGCTTTGCCCATTCCACGAGGAAATATCAATATTTTGGGCAGGGTTTGGTGGATTTTTAAACTTCTGCACCCAAAAAAAAAAAAAAAAGAATAAGGACTGGGAGCAGCTCGATCTATTGGATCCTAAAATCCCCGCAGCTCTCTTGGCATGCAAAGAGCAGCCAGGAAAGATCCTTCACGAGCAAAAACCCCCCAAAGTTCTTCAAGAGAGCGGGATGGGGAAAGAGCCTCGTGGAATTTAGAAAACCCAGATAAGAAACTAGAAGTGAAAACAAACGCCCTTTTGCTGAAATCCAATATTTTAGCCTAATGCCCCTGCAATTCCTGAGGCATGTAATGTCTTCCTGCACGGCACTCCAGTGGTACATTAGCTCCTGTAACAATGCCAGCACATAAAGAGTTACTGTTCTTTCCCCCTTGCACCCCCCACCCCCCCATAAAGCATTTGACAGCCATGCCTAATAATTCTTTCTGGTGTGGTTTTTCTTTTTCTTGATGTCTTTATGTGAATATGAAGCCGGAGTGAAAGGCTTTGGGTGACCCCCGTGAGAGAGAAAAAGTATGAACTGCAGAGCAAAAGAGTGAGATATAGACTCCCCGCCGAGCCCTCGGCATCTTCTCTGGCAGCTCACAACTTGGCTTCAGAGGGCCTTTGTGAGGGAAAAAGGACTCTTCTTCACTCAGGCTGTGACAATAGGTGTTTTGTCAGCGAGGGACAGGATAAAAAGCAGGGGGTGGGAGGCGAGATCATCATCGGCCAGGGGCTCGCCTTTGGGGCCTGCAGATGTTGGAAGGAGGATGATTTATTGCTCCAGTGTCCTCAGTGGCATTTGGCCACCTTCCCAGAGCCCAGGCTTGGTGGCTGGGAGGGTGGGAGGCGGGAGAGCAGCACAACAAGGCATCTCCAAACCTTCTATGGGCAAAGTGTGCTGGGGGCTGCAGGAAGGGGCACGGCCGGGGCTGGGACCGGCCTGGGACAGCCATGGAGGGAATGTGTTATAGAGCAGCCATTCCCAAACTATAGATTTTATAAATTATTAATATTATATATACATATATATAAAAATAGACCTGTTTTAAAATCCTCCAGTCCAGAAAGCCCAGCAAAAGGAAGTGCAGGGGTTACCTGGGCACGGACAATCAAATCCTAGCATGACTTTGTGCTGGGAAGAACCCAACCCAAACTCACCATGGTCATCCTGAACCTCAAAGGGAGAAGTTTGGGCGTGGTTTTGGGCTGTGGGTGTGCAGGAACGACCCTTCCCCGGCTCCCAAGAGGTGTCACTGTGTTTCTGCACGGCCGTGTCTTCGTTCATTCACCAATGAAGGAGCGAGCGGAGCCGAGCTGCAAAAATTCCTGTCTGGGCTCTGCCCCCGGCTGGCTGATCCCAAAGCCAATCTGGTTTGAGTGTGAATGGGAGGGAAGGAGGGGATCTGGTGCCTCCTGCTTGCTCAGGAACTCCAGAAAGGCTTGGAAGCAGCGAAGGAGGATTTATGCAAATCAGCTGAGAAAGGGAACCACTATTTTGGATGTCTCTCCATACCTCCAAAAAAAAAAAAAATCCCAGAACCGTTTGAAGTCTGCCCACTGCTCCATATATCCAGTATATTGAAATGTATCCCAGATCACTGAGCCAGGAAATCCTGGATAATTTCCAAGAAGAAGGAATCACAGCCTAGCAAGAAATACACACCAAGACAGTGTATTGCCAGCAGTTTGATTTAGGACTTTTGCTGCAGCTCCTTCCTTTTAATACACAGTTTTCCACCACACTTTCTATATAAATACTCTCTCCGATGGCTGACAGCCTCTCTTAGTAGATTTATCCATTAGTGGATTTACTAAAAATGTTTTCAGCTGAAACAAGGGCAAATACTTCACTTCAGCAAAGGACAAATCCAGAGGCGGCATTAAAACCAAGCCCAGTAAATCCCAGACAAGATAGCTGCAATGAAAAACTTTGAGAGTCACCTTGGACACAAATTCCAGGTAGAAAAATCATGAAAAAATTAGAAAACAAATTCCAAAAGTGGAAAGTGCCTGAAAAAGTGACGAGAGGAAATGTACCAAACCCCTAAAAAGAGGCACAAAGATGCTTGATAAACCTCTCTGTGAAGAGCCCCGTTTGCCTCAGCTGCCAGGACCCACCAGCACCTCTCAGGAGTGAAATCTCCAAACACTTCCCTGAGTTCTAGACACACTTTCCTGCATGTCCTCGAAACTGTTATAGCCATTTACAGAAGGAAGTGAAGCATTCAGAGGATAAGTGACACGTCCAAGGTCACACACAGAGTCAACTGCAGAGTCAACAGAAGAGTCAGGAGAGCTTTTCCGAAAATCCCTTGGCTTTGACTGCCAGACAATGGCTCCCCCTCCCACGTAATCAACCAGTTATGGAAAGGCATAAATGCATATTTGCAGGGCTAAATATGTTCACTTGAGAATAAAAATGTTTGGATGATTATCTATAAATTATCTGACATTCTCCAGACCGCTCCGGTTTGGAAGCTGGATTGAAATTTGATGAATTACAAGCACGACACAAATGTCAGAGGAGAAGTTTTGCTTTGACTCTTTCTCTGGGTCTCTGCAAAAAAAAACCCCCAAACCCTGGAAGAATGGCAGAGATACACCAAAAAATACAATCCCCACAGAGCTGAGTTTCCGAAACCTCTCAAATTTCTACTTCTCTGATATTAGGTTGTTTATCACTATTGGCATTTAATATTCCAATATTTAATAAACTGGTCTTGCCACAAGCTGATTTTTTTTTTTTTTAAATTAAAGCAGTAACCACAAAGTATGAGCAGAAGAAGTCTGTCTAACAGGCAAAAGACATTTCCTCTGGACGTGCACAGGCTGTCAGGCCCCAAATACCCCCCATTTTCTGATGACATTATTAATGCAGCTCTAGGAACTCTTCCATAGTTTGGGAGCCGTAATTAAAATAACCGAGCTGCTTTTTTCATTTCCGTTTTTTCAGGCTGTGTTGGTCCACGTTCTTATGCACCCAGATTCTCCTTATTTGTGGCAGCAAACCCTTTACCCTCCGTGGCGTTGAGCTCTCCAGCTCCTGGGGGATGTCATGGGACTGGAAGTAGAATTTATGTCAAACTCCTCTGCGAGGGAACGCGCTGCTAAAAGCTGGCTTTGTCTCGTTTGTATTTTTTTTCTTACTAGGCAGTGTTTGGGCTACAGACACGGATAATTCTGCATCTTGAATGCTTTGCACCAAATTGCCACATCAGCACTAAATACCTCCACTTAATTTTTCATTTGGACCCGATGAAACATTTTTTCCCATGGAAGGAAAAGTCTGGTCTTTGTGATCGTGGCACTGCCAGCCCAAGTTACAGTAAAGGTTAATCACAAACAAGAGACAAGTAAAGTAGACAAAGAGCATCATACACTTCACTTTTCAATGGATGTTTTCATAAATGTATGAATAATTTAAATTATCATTGCCGAGTATTTATTCGAGTGTTTCAGGGGGAAAAAATGCCTCCTCTTTTTTTTTTTCTTTTTTTTTTTTTTTTTTTTCTCCCCTCCTTGATTCTTTTCATTTCTGTCTCATCTCTTTTATGTGCTGCATCGGCTGTTTTCTTGCCATCTGAATCAGTTTTTTGGAACAATGGGATGTATGAGGGCTGAGGGGGCAGTGGAAGAATACAGCCCTTGTTGTACACTCTGTGACTTGACATTGATTAATGAGGGTGCGGACATGGGCAGAATTTGATAGAGAGAGAAGGGGAAATTGGAGGACCTGAGGGCACCAGAAGGAGGAGGGCAAGGAGATGACAGAGAGGACCAGAAGGATGCCAGGGAGCGCGCAGCGAGTGGCGGAAGTCACCCCACCCAGGGCCATCCACAGCCACGGATCCGGACGGTGGAGAGACACTTGTGTGACAGGACAGTGTCCCCTCGCAGTGACGGGGGCATTTCAGGGAGCATCTCACACCTCTCCGAGCTCATCCTGCACAGCCAGACCCGCTGTATCAATATAACCCTTTCCCATGTGACCGTTTGCCCCAAAAATGCCATTAGAAACGCCTTCCTCTCTTCTTCCCCTTGTTCCTCGGCCTCCACCCCACTGATTTAACCCCAAAAACCTGAATGCACTGAGGTTACAACTTTCCTGCAGGAGCCTAAAACCTTGTGCTGAAACAACACTGAGCTTCAGACCTTGTGAATGAGAGGGGAGGGATTGGTTTGCAGCATTTGGAGAGAGAAAAGTCTGCTAAATCCTGTTCTTTCAGTTGGATGTCCCTTGTTTTCTCATGTGAGTAATACAGAAGAAGTGATGCTGGTCAGAAAAGAGTTTGTACACTGATAAACCAGAGATGTTTCAGGAGAGTTGAAAGTTTGGTGTGGTTCTTAACTGATATTTTTTCAGGAAACCCACCTTCCCCCTTCAGAGGTAGAGGCCCAAAATGAGCTTAATCAGCTGGTGAAGTTGTGGAAGAACCACGTGTTCTTTGCTGGGTGGTTCGGGTTCAATGAAGCCACCAGGTTCTCTTTACTTGTATTAAACTGAAAAAAAAGTTTGTTGTAAAATAAAAAAACTCAAAAAGAAGAACAATGATAAATTACTGCACTCCTTTAGGATCCAGTTCCTGAAGTAACCCACAAAAAAAGATGGAGAGAAACTTCTTACAAGAGCATGCAGTGACAGGACAAGGGAGGGATGGCTTTAAACTGACTGAGAGTGACTTTGGGTTAGAGATGAGGAAGAAAATCTTCCCTGTGACGGTGGTGAGGCCCTGGCACAGGAAACTGTGGCTGCCCCATCCCTGGAAGTGTCCAAGTCCAGGCTGGAGGGGGCTTGGGGCAACCTGGGGTGGTGGAAGGTGTCCCTGCCCATGGCAGGGGTGGAATGAGATGAGTTTTAAGTTCCCTTCCAGCCATTCTGGGTCTTTCCCACCCTGCTCCAGGACTGACTGTGGCTCTTCCCTGCTCCTGGTTTGCTGAGCTGAGAACTGCAGGGGTGAAGCCCTGGGACACACAAGGTGAGCCACATTTCTCTTTCCAGGATGTGGGGCACAGGTTGTGGGTTTGCTGCTTCTCCTCTTTCAAGGGGCACCAGAATAGCCCAGAACCAGTAACTCTGAGGTCTGGCCGGCAGGACCCGCCCTCCACAGAGAAAGATCAAAGCTGCTGGCTCAGACAGGGCTGGAATGCTCCCCAAAGTGCTCAAAAGCCACCTGAAAGCTTCACACTGCCCCGCGTGAGGTGTCAGGAGCAGGGGAACCACCCCTGCTGCCCTGGAAGGGAATTACAGCACATTTGGTACCCCAGTAAAGACAGGATTTAGGGTACAGCTTGGAATTATTGCTGTTTAAAACATCACTATAATCCTACTGGCCAGAAACCTTTACAAACCCCATTTTTGGTGAAACCTGGAAGCGAAGCTGCAGTTTCAGAAATTTCAGCCAGAGAGAGAAAGAGAGAGAGAGAATCCACCCAAACCAGCCCGTTCTCAGACTCAAATTCAAATTGTTTTGCCTCTCTGCAGCGCCCCAGATAAATTCGATATCTGCCAGCCCACGGACTGTTCATGTGCTAATCCCACTCAGACCCTCATTCAGGGCTGGTTTCTTTTGCATAAAACATTAAATGTTGGTTTGAGGGGACAGTTGTCCCTACCCCCTGTGCGGGATCTCTCCCCACCAGCCTCTGGCCACTCCAACCCTGTCTCATTTTCCCAGAGTGAAAGATCCTGGGTCTGCTGTGTGTGAATATAAAAGGAGCACAGAAAAGTCTCACTGATGGACACAGAATCTGCTCCCTGTCTCCCCTCTGCCCTGACCACCACCGGCTTTAATTCCTCGCCCAAAGAGTGCCGTGAAAATCCTGCTCCTGGCTTTGGTTCAAGCAACCTGTTTGGGATTTCTGGGTGCAGGGGCAAAAGCAGAGCCCTGTCCCCCAACATCTGGCTGAGAACGAGGTCTCAGACTTTTTCTCTGAGCAGGCTCTTCCAGCCTTCCCCTTTCTCCCTCCTCTTTGCATCCAAGACAAGCGGCCCAGTGATCACCTGCAATGGCAGCCCCAGAGGGTGACCTGAGCCCTAGAGCTACTGCTGGAACAAATGAGAGAGCTTAACTAGAGCAAGACTGGCATAAAAAGGAAAGGGGAAAAAAGAGAGGAACAAAGATTCCGTCCAATTTGCTCTTTTGGGCATTGTAAAAACTGGCCTGTTTCCCAGTATATCACTCTGCCATTGAATAAGGTCAATTGCAGAGCAGTTCTTCAGTCATCCTGATGGGTTTTCATGAGAAAGTGAATGGAGTGCAAATTAGCCAAAGTCGTCACAAGCTTTTTTACTGTCACTCCAAGCCTGACAGTCCAAAGGAAAATGAGGATTAATAAATCTAACGAACTTTCTCCATTATCCAAGCCAGGTTAGGAAACTATTTATTGTCTCTCTTTTTCTGTGTTTCATCCATTTCGCCTACTGTGGTGAAGCATTTGGAGAAGAAAGGAACAACAGCCGCATGCACGCACACGCTCACACACACCCCCAGAGCTCAGCCCCTCCGGAGCTCAGCACAGCCACGGCCACAGAGCAAAATAAAGGCACTGCCAGCAAGAAAATCAACTTTTTAAAATAACTCTGCCTCGTACGCACCGTGTACAGTTCTGGATGAATCCTCGTAATCGCTCGTTCCCGTTAATTAATAATATGTGCTCGGTGTGTTGGACTTAAATATTTTATGGGAGGAAGAAGGGCTGCTAGTAAAGCTTTAAAATAAAAAAAGGGGCAGAAAATTCATTTCAAGTGAAAGGATTAGCTTCAAGTGAAAGGAGAAGTTTTTTTGACGACTACATCCACGTGGGAAGTGGATTTTAGCACAGCTTCAGTAATTTTTTTTTTTTCTGTAGCTACTGAAAGGACACAAATCTTCCTTAATTTATAAAAAATAATTTGTATGTGAGCAGCTTTTAAAACTTAGAGAACTGAAGCATTCCCAGAGGACAGGAGGTCACACAGAAGGGATGCAAGAGGTCTCTAGGAACCATTTAGGCTTTTTGGGTTGGAAGTTGAAGTCTGTGTGTCTGTTTATGCAGATATTTCTGGATTTCAGTCAGGATAAGGAAAATCTGTCCAAGTTCACAGCTGGACAACACGTTATCCATGTAACTCCTAATACACTGTGATGCTTACATAATTTTCCCTCAGAGTTCCCAAAGTCCTTAAAAACTTCCCTGAACAAGGCCTTGTGCTGCCTGAAAATAGATGTTTGAGCTTTCAGAATTCTTGTTTTCAGCACCAATTAAAACCATTTCCCATTTGCAGCAAAACAGGTGGAGAAAAGGAGACAAAGGGATCAGTCCCTTGCTCCTGTCCTTGGGGAATAAATGCCTGGGAGGAGAGCAGCCCAAATTCCAGGTTCCTCCTGTAATTTCAACTAAAAGTGATCAAACCCCCTGATTTCTGAGGATTGGGAATAAAATAATGGTGGGAGCAAGCAAAATGAACAATATCCAAAAGTTTGGCACCTGGATCCTCATTAAAACCCCCCTGAGACTGTGAATGAGGACAAAGATGATGATGGAATATTGAACTGCTCACACAAAACCAACCATGGCTTTTTTAAACTAAAATGCTGAACTTCAACACTGGCTGCAGCCAAAAATGATCCCATTTTTTGTCTTTTTTTCCAGCAACCATGAAAACTTGTTTCAAATTGTGCTTCATGTTGGTGCTGACAACGAGTTATTCCTCTCCCAGCACAATCTCCTCAACTTCCTTCATTGATGAGCAGGAAAAAGTTCAATGGACAAAACACAAGGTTTCATTCTGGAAGCTGCTCCAAAAAATTGCTTTAATTGCTTCCATCTTTCTTTGATATAATAAAAATAATAGCAAAAAAAAAATCATTAAATATCTGCTTGGTATTTAATCCTCCTGGCTGCGGTGGGTGACAAACCAGGGGGAAGCCAACTCTGAGAGTTTGTTTCAACACTTTGTTTTCAGCTTTTCTGGGCAGACACTCACCAGAATAAATTCCCCCTGAGGGAAGCTCATGCTCCTGTCTGAGCAACCGAAGAAAAATTGTTGAGCATTCAGAGCAATCTGGGCTTTGTTGAGATTTCCCTTCTCCTACTTTTACAGTCACTTGCCATTCCGTTTAATAAGAGAGAAAACTTTCCTGACCAGCTAAATTATGCCATTCAAGACATTAAGGAAAACACACATACCCTGAAGTAAAGGTAAAATTATGCTGCAATCATCAAATCAGCCTTCTCTTCTTTATCCCATCTGTATATTCTCCTCGGAAAAGCTGGAGCAGTGGCTCCACGAGCAGCACAGCCCTACCTGCCTGCCACTTCAATTGCTGGTATTTTAATCTCATCAAAGAATCTGAGTTTTTCTTCCTGCTGTTTTGACTTTGCTGTCTCTTAGCCCTGTCACATTCACTAGTTTTGAATAAGTGCAGAACTTGCATTTACAGAATTTGCAATCTGCGAGATTGTTTAAGTGATTTATCAAATACTTTGATTGAACACTTATTGCTGCTCCAGTCCTGAATCTCATTTAAATTGACTGGGCTTGACATAAGCCTTTGGAGTGAACACAGAAACGAGTCCAGGCTCTGGCAGGTACAGCACGAGGGGGGAAAAGTTCCACCTCCAGCCCCGGCACTTCTGGAATTACACCGTGATAAAATCAGTGCTCCCTATTCCTCACTGAGCACTTTATGTCTGATAAAACCACAGTCAGATGGGCTTTGTCTTAGTGATGATGCAGCACAGCAGCTCTGCAAGTCAGTTCAGAAAACACAGAGCATCCCCCAGGGTTCTAAACCAGAAAATTTAGATTTTCTCTCGGTGGAGTTGAAGGGCCCAGACCTCTGGCAGGCTCTGCACAGCCGCAACCACATCACTTACATCCAAGTTAAAATCACTCTGCACTCACAGACTGCACAGAGACCAGAGAAATACTGAGCTCTAAGTTCTGAAATATCTAAAAAGTTGGAAAAATGGTGATTTTTGGCCATCGGGTGGACAGTGCACCTCTGAGGGATGCTAAGCAAAATTGGGGAAAATGGATTTGAAGGTCTACAGAGACACCACCACCCAAAGGGACACAGCAAAACTCTTCCAAATTAGAACTCAATGCACCCCAGACAGACACCGCTGGAAGGCTCAAGGTCTTCTGCTCCATAGAGACACCATTCCAATTTAATTATTAATATATTAAATCCATGCAATTCCCTCTTTTCTCCTAGGTCTGTGTAGAACAAACACAGTCTCCAAGACCATGTGCTGTCTGCCACATCCCTTTCCATGGGAGAACCGCTTAGAAACAAAACCTGGACATTGTTAAAAGCATAGGAGTGCTGCAATAAATCCCAAATAACACAGGGAGGTGGGCCAGAGCCAGGGTGGATTCCAAGCACCTGGGATCCCGAGGTGATCAGCTACAGGGTGTTCACTGTGAGTAACGAGCAAGCCGAGGTGGAACAAATGAAGAGGATTTGTTTCAGCCCATCAGAGATGAAATGAAATGCTCCCGCAGCACAACGAGGCTTTCTTGCTAAATCTGTTGTCTTTCAGCCTCATGGCATTTGCAAGGCTTCCTCCAAACTCATGTGGGATAATGCACTTCCAAAAAGTAGGCTCTAGGTATGCACATTCTTAAAATCAACCACTCAACACGCATCCAAATAAAAGTGAGCTTTCCTCCCCATTTTCCCCAAGAAAGGAAGCTCAGAGCCCTTTTATGCATTGTGAATGGCCCACCTAATTTAGACTGAATTATACCCTAACCTTCATTTCCCCTTTACTTCTTTGCTCCATTCAGCAGTTTCTGACTTCAGCTAATTCACTAACAATCCCAGCTGGTCCTTCCCAGCTCCCAGTTCTTTAGCACATTGTCCAAGGAAACTATGTGCTCCCATCTACACTGGTATTCCACTCTCCAATTAACCTACTGCTGAGAGGCTTTACCCCTTTCCACCGTCCATTCCTCTGCACAGACATTTCTTTTTTAACCTTTTACTTCTTGAATTAAAGTGCGGGAGATGCCTTCCAGGTGAGAAGGTGTTGAATTTATTTGCTGAAAGTTACTCAGGAAGACACAGGATGGGGGTGAGAGCCCTGAAAGAAAAACCTGCTTGATCTGCAGTGCGTTTCAGAGCTGAGTGTTAAGGCACAGATGTTTAAGGTAGAAGCAAACAAATAACAAAAGAATTTTCACACTTGTTCTGTGGCAGGCGTGTGCTTGTTCTGAGCACTGAGCCCTGGCAGAGGAGCCAGCTCAGCCAGAGGTGTGGCTGGGGTTTGACCCACACACGGGTGGCACTGCTGGAGACACGGGCACGGATTTGTGTTCTCGTTCTTTAAAAATAATCAGGCAAATTTTTAATCACACGGCTCTGGCGGCAACAGGAGGGAGGACTGTGGGCCTGTGGGCCTGGAGGGCTCCTCGCTGTGAAAGTTTTGCCATGTCTGCAAGAGAGAAGCCCTGATCCACGTTACAGATCTATTTCACTGATTACCTTACACATAAATGTATATTTATATACACATATAACTGTAGTTCTGTCTGATCAGGAGCAGAAAGGACCCCAACCATTCGGGTGCCTGATCACATCACATTTGCACAAACGGAACAAACCAGCCAGGAACTGTTCTGCCATTTTGGGATAAAGCCAAGGCTTCAATATCTTGGATTCCCCTACCCAACAGCATTTTACACCCAGAATTCCCACAGCAAATGTTAATAAACCTCTCTGGATTCAAACTAGAGCCTTGTCTCTCTTACAGTGAGGGCCTGCACATCACCCCCACTGATAAAAAGTGTCCCCCTCTTTGCTTAAACTCTTTTGGTTATCCCAAAAACTCCTTCCTGATTAAGACCACATTTTAGAAGACCTGAACTTCCATGTGTGCTTCCTGAAATCCATTTAACCTTTCCCTCTCTGCCTCCATGCCAAGTGCCTTCTTTCCTGGTAAATGGCCCAGATCTCATCATTGACAAGATCCCAGATAAAAGAAAGACAGGGAAAAATGTAATTGCTGGCTACTAAACACCCACCTCTCACAATTCCTCCTTTTCTTGTACATATGCTTAGAAGCAAGTGAGCATAACAGCAGCCCCGTGCTCAGAAAGTGGGGCTGGGAATCAGGCAGTGGGAAAGTCAATATGGAGCAGTGTGTCCATTTGTTTTGATTTATCTCACTAACTTCAATTGACAGTTAATTCATCAGAGCAGGAAAATGCCAGTCTAGTGAAAACATAGCTCGTGAGGGAGAGGGAACCGAGTGGAAAACACAGAGTGTGGATAATACAGGTAATAAATTAAAGGATACAGTATCAGTATTTTATCATTCCCATTCTGGATTTGCTATATCCCGACTCTTGCCAATTACAATTTATAGTGAGCAGTAAATTTACACTGATTTACTTCACACATACACACACACCCACACACCCTTTACAAAATGAGGTGACTTTGGAAAACAGGAGACGACAGGGAAAGGAGTCACTTTGGCTCAAATTCCTAAATCTGAAATTTCCAGCAGCAACTACAAACCCTCGTAGCAAACCACAGGCGAGATGAGAATTTACACTGAGAACGTTGGCTTGGATCTAAAATCTACAAAAATAATGAAGGGTTGAAAATGTGATTTGCACCAGTGACACCAATGCAGGGGGTGGGGATGCACTGGGAGCCTCATATCTCCCTATGGGCTGATCCATGGTCTGCCCAGGCTCCCAGGGCTGGGTATCCCCCCTTACCCAGGGAAATGCTCCAGGTATTCCCTGGTTTAGCCCCCTGACCCCACAGCTCCTCCCTTGGAGTCACTCGTTATCACCCAGCAACATTTAATTGCCCTCTGCTCAGGGGGTTTTTTGCCTCCAGTGCCCCTCTCTCCCAAAGGATGTTTTTCAGTCTGGTCTTTGCCTGACCTTAGGACAACATCAGTGACAATAAAAGCTGGAGATGGGATTTAGGGAGGCTGTGAGAGCCTGGCCCAGCTCTACTGTGTTCACCCAGAACCCCCGGAGCCATCAGTTAGGAGGCATTAGACAGCACAGCCCTACTGGGATGGATTTATGAATTTATTTTACTCGCACCATCCCCATCCTCTCTGAACCTCCTGATCTCCTGTGCTGTGGAATTCACCTTTCACTACAAAAAGCAGAACTTTGCTTGTATTTAATTTGAACACTTTTCCCAGCAGTTTCATCAAACACCCCTGCTCCAAGGATCCTGTTTGTTCTTAGACAAAAATCCCACTTTGAAGTTCAGCCTTGCACAGGCACAGCTTGGATTATTCTTCCCTGCATACACTGAATTAAATGACCTAATGTTCATCTGAATGGAAGTTAACCTGTGATCCTCAGGGCCAGTTCGCTGAGTTTTGCAGGGCTACCAAACATTTTGGGCACAATCCCTGACGCTGAATTTCCATCTGGGAATTGCTGCTCCTCCACTCAGCTGCAAACCCCAATTTCTGCTCCAAAGAACACAGACAGCTCAACAAGGAGCTGAACTTCCTGCCTTGTTTTTTCCCCCCTTAAATCACCTTGTACGCTTATTAAACCCCAAGCACAGCTGCAGGGGACTAGAAGAAATTAAGCTTCTTTCTGTCCATTTCCCAGGAAACTGGACAAGAGCCAGAAATAATCTGTCCTGGTTGAAGTGTCTGCATTTTGCCTCCACAACTCTCCAGAAAGGCACCATCCCTATCTCCCTGCCACGCTGCTGAAATTCATTTTGGAGATGATAAAACCACTCAGGAGTAGCAAAAGATCCTTCAGTTCTGAGGGTGGGAGTGTCCATAAATCAGGGCTTGGGACAACAGTTCAGCTGGTGCCTTAAGAGACGAGCTGCCCACACTTTTAGTTTCAGCATGAGTAAACTTACAACAAGGTGCAAGTTACCACCAGTGCAGCACTTTTGAGTTGTTAAGCTAAAAAAGGGATTAAACACAACCACCAAAAAAATAAGATTGTATCAACTCTGAAAACCCTGCACCTTCCATATTACTGGCTAAAGGCTGAAAAGGCACAAATATGGGGTAGGACACAGGAGAGAGAAAGGAATCACAGCCTGAACTTTCACCCAGATGTCTAAACGAAATCACAAGCCTGGCAAAAGTTTGGAGAAGTCTGGATACTTCTGTTACATCCACTGTGAGGGGGTTTACTGCTCAGAAAGAGAAATACCAATTATTGCAGTAGGATTTGTTGATGTGTATGGTCACATAGGCCCAAATGCCAGGCTGGGCCAGTGAATGGGCTAAACTCCTTAAAATACCTTAAAAACTATGTATATTGTTCTATTATATGGGTATAAGATTTTATAATACACAGGTAAAACTCCTTAAAATGCCTTAAAGCCTTAAAATCATTCCAAAACATTGATCTTTTACCTGCACCCAGTTCTAAACACCCTGTGGTTGATGTTTGGCATCACCTGACAGTTCAATACCCATTTCACAAGCCAGTCCCACAACACACTTTCACTGACTGCTGCCACCCTCCCTACCTGCAGCTCCACCTTTGCCTCTTCCCGGCTTGCCAGCAAAAGCTGAAATATTCCAGAATGTTCTGATACACCAAAAATCCAAACAATCTGCTGAAGGTGCAAGCTCTGCTCTCAGTGGGGTTTTAGATGGGGATGTTTCTGCTCCCTGGCCGGGCCCAGCAGTGCCACCAGGATTCAGCCAAAGGAGGTTCCCACCGTGCCAGAGGACACAAGGCACCACCACAGCCCCAGCAATAACCAAAATCACTGGGGCTGCACTGAATTCTCCCCTTGCAAAATCTTTTTAGTCACCCCAAGGAATCAACCACGATGACCCGAGTCTGATGGATAAGGGTCCCAGTCAGTGGAGCAGGCTGTGATTTAGCAGTAAGGTTTCCAAGTTGTTAAATAACCTTTTCCTTCTTTACAGGAAAGATAAAGGAAGCTGAAAGGTGTAAGCACTTAAACAGAATCTGATGTTTTATGGTGTTTAGGGGTGGAATTATCCAGTCCCACTAAAGCTGCCTGTGCGGCACAGACAGGAAATTCACCCCAACTACAGCTGACAACTCTCCCCTCCTTCAAGAGACAAATATTTATTCCCCTCCTCACAGCAATTCTTTTGGGCTATGGCTGTTGTCAGCTACAGGAGAATCATGGGTTTCCTGTTGGGCTCTTTGACACTTGTCAAGTTCACCTCAAAAAATTTCCCCTCTTGCAGCGTTAAAAACACACTCCCAAGAAAAGTTTTGCTGCTGTGCTGCACCAAAACACTTTTAGCACGTAGAGATGTAATCCAGTTTTTTTAATTTGCTCTCAGTCAGTAAAATGGATTTAAATTTGCCTTGTTAACAGTCCTGAAGGAGCTGAGCCTGCCCCCCCTCCCTGCCCTGCCTGGGGACAGACGCAGAGCCCTCGGAAAGGACCAGCAGTGCCGGGGACACTGCTCAGTCCTGCCACTCTCTGCCTCTGAGACAGGAGGTTTATCCAGCTCCTCACATCACTCTTCTTTTCCAAACATTCGGCTGTAGTGGCTCCCTCCCCCTCCTTCCATTCCCTTCCTCTTGCCCCAAGTTTAAGGCAGTTCACCACTTACGGTCATTTACAGCTTACATCCCGGCAAATCCAGAAGGTGTCTGATGAAAAAGAGGGACTAGCCAAGCATCTTAATCCCCCTGTTCATTCATGCTCTCTGTAATGTTCTTTCAGGCCTCTGCTGAGAGACTAGGCTGAAATGAAGGCTGATAAATTAGTCTGGAGGGAAACAAGGCAGATTCTGCTTGTAAAAGGTCATTCCAACTTTGTTCTGGGTGAGGGTTTATCTTGACTGCAGCTGCGACAGACAATGGCCGGGGCCTAAACGGCAGAAATCCAAGCTCTGCTCACGAAATTACTGTGCTGATAAGGGAGAATGGGCTTCAGGGAGATCTAAATGGGAAAAGGGAGGTGGGGGACAAGGGCGAGATGGAGGGATTTTTGAACAGGATTGAGCGGGGATGGCACGATGAGAGGTACAATTAAAGCAGGGCGCTGTCCGAAAGGGAAGGAGCACACGGCTGCCTGAGCAGAGCCAAAGGGAGGAGAGAAGTGTGTGCTGAGGGAAAGGGTGGGCACCAGGGGGCTGAACCTGGAGCAGACAGGTTGTAAAATACGCTAAACACAGAGGAGGCTCTGAAAGGTCGGGGCTGCACCGCTCAGGACCCAGGCATCGCTCCCAGGACACACCAGGGATTTATTTCTCCAGCAACACGTGGCCAAGAGCAGCCAAAATAAACCCCACCATGGAGCGTGCAGGAGCAGGACACTGGGTGAGGACACTCCTCAGTGGAAAACACTTTCATTTCTTTAATAACTTCCTGTGCCTTTTGGGGCACAGAGAATAAATGATGGTGAGTTGTGACAAACCTTCCCCCAGCCTGTGCTTCTGAGTCCCCTGAGAGACGCCTCTCCTCTACTGACACATCCCACTGGAACCTGCACATCCCCAGCAGTGCAGACACACTGAAGGGTCCCAGCCCCCTGTCACCTCTCTGGAACCTGATTCCAGCTCCACTCAGGCCTGGAGCTGAGATCCCCCTGCCTCCAGCTCTGGAATCCAGCACAGGATGGGTATGGAGCTGCTGGAGAGAGTCCAGAGGAAGCTCCAGGATGATCAGAGGGATGGAGCAGCTCTGCTGGGAGGAAAGGCTGGGAGAGTTGGGATTGTCCAGCCTGGAGAACAGAAGGTGGCCTAATTGTGGGCTTCAAATGCCTGGAGGGAGCTGACAGGAAAGATGGAGAGAGACTAGTTACAAGGGCCTGGAGTGCCAGGACGAGGGGGAATGGCTTCAAACTCAAAGAGAGTAGGGTTAGATTAGCAATTAGGAAAAAATTCCTTCCTCTGAGGGTGGGGAGGCCCTGGCACGGGGTTCCCAGAGAAGCTGTGGCTGCCCCTGGATCGCTGGCAGTGTCCAAGGCCAGGTTGGATGGGGCTGGGAGCAGCCTGGGATAGTGGAAGGGGATGGAATGAGATGGGCTTTAAGGTCCCTTCCAGCCCTTCCTACGATTCCATGATTTTGTTGTCTGTTTGCTTTGAGGACAGAGGGGACCAGGAAATCAGGAGAGATGCACAACCCAGCCAAGGTGGAGATTTTACAAGGACGCCTCACAGAGCAGCTGGGCCTCAGTCACAACTTGAGAAAGAGAGCCCATGACTGGGAATAACTCTTCCAAAGACACCCCTATGCTCTGGAAAAGCTCTTTCCACCCAAGGGGCCAACTCCCCACCTTGCCTGACCCCCGGGCCTCCTCCTGCAGCCATGATTCTTCCACTCAAGTTTCTAAAAATGACTCAAACTCAGCTTCACACCTTCCCTGGACAAGCAGCCCTTGTTTTGCAAAGCTGAGCTCTCTCAGTGCCGAGACTGCCTCGTTTTGCACAGGGCCCAGCACTTTGCTGGGATGGAATTCACAGAAAGAGGAATAATGAACACACAGAAAGGGGAAAGGATTCAAAAAGAGGATGAATAATTAAGAGCTGTGTCAGCAAGAAAAGAACCAAGTCCCACCCATGTCCCACTCCTTCAGAAAAAGCAATGGACCCAACCCTTCATTTCCATCCCTAAACACAACAAAGCTCCCTGGCATTTCCAGAGCCAAACAAGAAGCAACTAAAGTGCCAAAATGGGTGAAGTCCTAAATCCTAAACAAAGTAAGTCTTGCTACATTTACTGGCTCTCCATGTCCGTGCTGCTGCTCCATATTTGCCATAGGAAGAGGAGGGCGGTACCAAATTATGCAGAGAATGCGATTTTCCCGTTCTTTAAAAGTAATTAACACAACATTTTACTTAGGAAAATTCACTGTTGGTACTTCTTGCATCGCTCAGATTGAGGTAAAGAGACTTAATTTAGAACCTTCAGACTTTAGGATTGGCCAGGAGCTCGGATGGGGTTGACTGAAGGGTTTGATGACCCTGAGCACATCCCTGGACCTCACCCTGGAGCCCCAATCCTGTGGGATTGGCGCCCCAATCCCACAGGAACATCTCTGAGCATGAGTGAGGAGCATGAGCCTGATTCCCAAAAAACCAACACCCCCCTGAGTGCCTCCTACCAGCAGCCTGAAAACCCCAAAATTAGTTATTTTGCATCGCTCCTGCCTTCCCAAACCGCCACTGAGGGAGTCCCCAGAGCGCTGCCTCCTTCAGAGCCCCATGTATATTTATGGTTTCACTCATTGATCATTTCCTTTCCAAAAGCCCACGGTGTTCCAGGGCTCCATCAGCCAGGCTCTGCTGGGGGAGGACAAAACACAGGTTGGGTTTCTCCGCAGGTTAACATTCCAGAGGAAGAGGCAGTGCCCTGAGTTCTGCGGGGCTTTTGACGACCAAAAAAGCTATTTTTCAAACCCTGTGGTCGCCACTGAGCTGCTCATGGGATTTCTCGTTCTCTTTTTCCTTTGTGAACGTGTGGCTGATAAAATACTGCTTCAGGAGCTGGTATTCAGGGATGGCTCTTGAAGACGAAAGGAAAATATTTATTTCCTTTTTCTGCTTGTGAATCAGAATGTTCTATTTAAAGAAAGTGCCCTCTGCCGGATTGCTCATGAGTTATTACCCCTTATGGAAATAAAGGAGAAATATCAGGAGGTATTCTTAGTCATTCCCTTCCCCTGTCTCTTCTTTTTTTCCCTTAATTCCTTATATACCCATGTTTTAGCCAAGTGCCTAAGATAGAGCAACTTATCTTGGCATTCTTGGGCCTAAAAAAGGCTTTACTCTCTTAACCCTGGCACTGAAGCATCTGGGGAAATGTCAAAAACCGGGACAAATTTCAGTAGTTTCACTTGGATGCCACAAGGTGCATTTTTCACTTCTATCCAGGGTCAAAATTATTAAATTAGCCCTCCCAAAAGACGGAGCTGTAGACAACGAGATTTTGCCTGTGATTCCATCAGCTCCTTCCTCTCAATCCCAACCCAGTCCTTGTTCCTCCTGGCGTGGTTTTAATTCCAAGCATAGGGAACAGCCCAACAATTGCCAGCACCTGGACCTGACCCTTCCCCTTCCTCCTGGTGGTCCCCTGACACCAGAACAAAGCCCAGATCCTGCGTGGAAAATCAAAGTATTGATGCTCTCCATGGGAAGGGGATGGAACTGAGCATGTACAAAGCTGAGCAACCTCCTCGGCCCGAAATCTCATTTAAAAACTTAAATACTTAAAATAATTAAAAGTAATAGAATAGAAGTTTAATCTTTAAAATATTTAGAGGTCAGAAACTTATTTTTCCTGCTTGAGATTAACTTTTTTCACTGAACTGCTGAGTTTTGGTCCAAAGCAAAAGTTTCTCTGCAGTTTTATGTCCATGTGTATAAAAATTCTAACTGGGGATGCTCTTGGCAGAAGCTGGGGGCAGTCCCAGGGTGCTCTGACACTCTGCTTTCCTCGTGAACCCGCAAATTCTTTCACTTTTGGAGCGGTTCCAGCCTGGCAGATCTGGGAAATGGTGAAGGAACCTTGCGTGGGAAGCATTTGCTGTGCAGGTAACACTCCGCACCTCGGGGAGGAACACACAGAGAATTCCTTCAGCAATTTCCCTGCAAGAGCAGTTGGAAAACAGCAATCCAGGAACTCCTTTTCCCTGAGGGAGACAAGCTGCTGCAGGAATATCATTCCCCAGGCAAAGGGAAAGGCAGAGGCCGGGGAAAATGAATGAGTCAGGGAAGGAAAAGGAGCAGGAAATGTCATCACATCCTCGCAGGGCCCAGCTGAGAGCCCGTCAGCAAGAGAGGAGTGAGAGGAGCTTGGGGGATTTCTTTGCTCATTTGAAGGACTCACACTCCTTTCAGCATCTCTGGCTAAGTCAGGACAGACAAGAACTCGCTGCTTCAGCTGCATCAGCTTTTAAAGGGAAATGAAGGAATTCCTGTACGATGTGAACTGGCAAACATGACAAAACCCTCACAGGTCAGGCTGTGCTTAGAGGCTCCTTCCTATTTTAATATTTTTAAGGTATTTTTTAAAATAGAATTTTTACGGTATTTTTTTATTTTGGAGATATTTTAATATTTTTAAGACTCAAGGAAACACAATCTAATTCTCCTCCCAGCATTTAAGGCCAGCCACACAATGTAAATTTCCCTTGGTGCTTTGGAGTATTTCTAAACAACAGAGAAAATAAAAGAGACCCCCTGCTAAAAATTTAAATTTTGCAGGAATGGAGAGGTTGGACTGCTGTGAATCAGTGACACTTTAAAGGGTGTTCAAAACCCAGCACTTTTCCCTGGCCCAGATGTGGAGCCAGAACTCTGCTGCATCCTCAGCTGCTGCCTCCCATTTTTTCCCCAGTTATTTGTCTTCCACGGGACAGCCTCTCTCTTCCCCACCCCAAGTAGGAAATGAAAGCACTTATTTATTTTCCCTATGTAAAGGAGCAGCCCGGCTCTGACACTTCAGCTGGGAGAAGTCTTTGTGCTTCAGCAAATAACCTCTCTTAAGACATAAATTAAAATATAAATTAAAACAAACTGCATTTATCAGCACTATTTACCCTGTGAAGCAAACTGAGCTGAAATCACGACTGCTTCCAAATCTCCTAAAATCCAGGTGCTAAATTTCCCTCCAGGATGAGATTCCCATTCTTCTCTCAATTAGGAAAATTAACAGCGCCGTGATAAATACCATTATTTACCCAAAGCGATCGAAATCATTATGTAATTATTTTATTTTCATTTTCCCTGGGTCCCGGAGGCCATAAAGCACAAGCACGGCGTGATTTATTCGGGGTGCTGGCAGTGCTGTGCTCTGTGTCAGCGGGCAGGGGGGGAAATGGGATCAGGGGAAATGCAATCACCTCACACTCAATAATCACAGCGCTTTTGGGTGGGGTGGTGTCTTTTAAGGCACACACAAAAAAAGGTGGAATAACACGATCAGCACAGCAGTGTCAGGGAGCGAGGGAAAGCACCCAACAGGTCCTGCACAGGAGCCACTGAATCATCCCTGGGAGGGGCTGGGGGCCAGGATTGACACATCTTATTTATTTTGATGAGAGGAGCATGAATCACTCGTTGCCATCCCGTGTCCAAAAAGCCCTTGAATGAAAGGTGTGGTTTAATTCAAAGATTTTTTTAAGAACGTATCCCAGAGCAAAGCAGGAGGCCAGATGTGAAGCTGTGCTGCAGATAAGGCAGGACCCGTGTTCAAACCATCCCAGCCCAGCCCTCCTCCCAGCCTGAAAGGAAAAGCACCTATAAAAAAGATAATTATGCATCTTTTTTTCAAGGCATGGCAGATAAAACTCAGCATTCTGCATTCTCAGTGATGTTTTGGGCTATTAATGAGTGAAGCCGAAAGTTTCAGCAAGTAACACTCCCCTTGTACCTGCTGGAGCTCGAGGTTTTCCATCAGAGCCAGGTCTGGAGCGGGGAGTTCAGATGGAAACAGGGCTGGCCCTGCCTCCAAACACAACCTGAATTTTCTGAGGACTTCGAGGTACAATTCACTGCTCTGTTTCATTCTCATTTTCACAAATCTGCCTTTACTGGAGTTTGAGAAGAGAAAGCTCTTCCTGCAGTGGTAATCTTTGGGCGGAAGAGAGAGATCCATTTTCACATCCAAGCCCTCAATGGACCATTTTCCAACCTCCAAAATGTTGTTTGATTTTCGGGGTTTTTTTTAAAGCAGAAATCAGAAGGAACAGACATTAATTACAGAGAACATCCTGTACAACAACAAACCCAGCATTTTCTAGCAAAACTGAGATGGTGCTGAGGAATGGCCACTTTGCAGCCAATTCCACTTCCAGTGACACTCCCAGTTTAGTCAAAGCCTGACAGTAAATTTCCTGTGATGAAGGGCAAGAACTGCTTGTGCCAAAGCCAGAAACTCTGTTCAGATTAAGGAGCTGATGACTCCTAAAAACAAACAAACGAAAAGACCAGGTTTTCAGATTTTGGGGAGTGAGGTGTGCACGAAAGTGGGATTATCAAGATTATAAACTCCAGGAAATGCACTGAGAAATACGAATAGAGGTGGGTGTGAAGAACCGGTATCATTCCTGAAGTAAATTCCTAATAGGAGTGGAAATTCAAGTGGAATATTGATATCCCAGTCGGCCATAACAAGGAGTTGTGTGGAAGTCTTACACCAGCACTCAACCCGCAAGCCAAAACTACAAATTCCAGAGAAATTCTGAGCAAAAAACCAATGTTAAACTGCAGGAGGAACATTCCTCGTGACCCTACAGATCCCAGATTTGATAAACTTATCACCACTGCAAGAAACAGCACATGGAAGCAAAAGCCAACAAGTTACTGGGTGACAAAAACCTCCTCCCTTTTCCCTTTTTTCTCCCACCACCCATTCCCTGCTCGCTCAGTTTTACGAGCAGAGGATGGAAATACATCCCAAGTCACCATTTCCCAACTTGCCATCAGGTAGAGCTGCCTAGAACATCTCCTCAGGGCTTTTCCAACCTCCTACTCCAAGGGAACGGCTCAGGCACCAGCACCCAGCAGACAGTGCTTATTCCATGAATTCCTGCTCAGCACGTGAAGGGATTCATGGATGCTGCTCCCAAATGAAATTCTGAAGGCACGGAATGGAAACAGATCCCTGAAGTGTCTCCAAACACTCTGGGAAATGGGAAAACTCAAGAGGTGCCTGCAAGGCCAAGCAGAGAGCGCTGGGGTGGGTTTGAGGACACCTGAGGGAGGACAAAGCCCTTCCTTTGAGGTGTGAAATGTCCCTGCCAGAGCAGGGGACAAAGGAACGCCGCTGGAACGGGAGAAGTGCCCCAGAGAGGGAAAGTTTGCTCAGTTACACTACAAAAAAGAACAGTATCACAAAGTCAACGGGAATTGATAAATACAGCTCCTATCAGAGCACTCAGAGGGATGTGGGGAACCTTTCTGAAAACCATGTGTGTAAACACCAACTTTTATTGGAATTATGAAACAAAAGGACAACGTTTTGCCAAGGTCATATAAAAAAGATTTGCACCTCTCGACTTGGATCTGACTTCTGCCAGCCAAGGAGGATTGCACTTTGTTCCTAAAAATCAGCCCTTAAACAAAACAGCAAACAAAAAATATAAACTGAGACAACAAACGCCACCTACCAATAATTGGGTCAGAAAACGAGGATTCATCTTTCACATTGCAGCCTTCAAATAATTAATATTGCAGCATCCTAGAGGAAAATTATCCTCATTTTCAGAGACTCCTGGAAGTGATCAATACCTTCCTCAGCAGTCTCGAGCTGCCTCACACCTACAGCCCCCCCATGAACCAGATCATGTATTGCCAGTAAAATAAAAGGGATTCTTTTCCCCAAAACCCCTGTATTTTGATGCTCATACAGTAATACCAATCACATATTCTGCCAGGATATTCACAGTAGAAGCCAACACCAAGAGGAACTTCTGAGGAATGCCATTGTAAGGGAGAGAGGGGATCAAAACCCAGCTGAATTCCCCTCTTTTCCCTGCACTAGGATAGAAGGAAAAGGAAACTCTTGACTCAGTCATTCAACCAAACTCTGATTTTAGCGCTTCAGACACTTCCTACTGCAGAGCAACAAAACACAATTGAGTTCAGCTCTCAAAACAGGAGTTTTTGCTCTTTCCTGCACTTTGGACACACTGGGAAAGTAAACAAAACAAAAACACCTGGACCTGCTTCTCTGGGCTTCACTGGGTCTGGCTGCTCACTGATTCTTGACTTCACAACCAAGAGTGCAAATATAATCAGAGACAATTTAAACTGTTAATGCTTCTGTTAAACCTTCCTGACCTAGGTTTCTCAGAAAACAGAGTTTTGTCACTGCACTGGTGCCTTCTCCCTGGGAAAACCTGACAGTTTTCCCTCAGCTGCTTCCCACCCTGTAAATCCTGCAGGATTCTGTGAACCAGTTCACCCCTGTAGTGGCTGATGGAGGAAACAGGGCAAGCCACTGCTTCACCCAGGGAAAATTCAGCTCCCACTTATTTCAAGGGACAGGCCTTGCTTATGCAACAACAAAATCCTGCCGGGAAACCTCTCCACCCTCACTGCCCCAGACAGAGCCTCTTCCTCAGGACAAGAGCCAGCAGCTCCCATGGCAGCAGGGTATGGAATGATGGGATGGGCACTGGGGCCAGAGAGAAGGAATTATATAATGGACACTGGATGTGCTGGGTTAGGACTGTGAGCACAGAGCAGGAATCCCAGGCTACATTTTGCTGCTCACAGAATATTCCAGGATAATTAGGGATGTAGATATTCTCAAATCAAGAATACAGGAGCAGAAGAGGCTAAGATGATTTCTGGGACAAGCCCAGAAAAGCAGGGAGGAGGATGGGAGCTGTGGGACAGAGCTTTTTCCTGCTGAAGGCTGGGTTTTGTTCAGCTCTTGGGGGAAAAATGACTTTCACATTTCTCCATCTTTGCTGCAGCACAAGAACTCGAGAACATCGGGGCCGTTAATGGGTACATGCTACTTCTCCCTGCCCAGTTAATAATGCCTGCACTGCTGACACGGGCTGGGAGTCAAAGGTAACACCCCCAACCACCAAACATGATGCGATTAATCCCATTCCCTCCACGCGACAACTCCCGAACACAATTTGGAAATGACAAGCACTTGATGAAGTGACCCGACATCATTCAAAAACAGACTTCCAGAAGGGTGCTCGAGCAGTTTTTGTGGCCCAAGAAGTGCACTTAAAAGGGATTTCTGCTGATTTTAAATCCTGCAGGTAACGGGGGTGGAAAGTTACGCAGGGAAACGCGGCATCAGCAAAGTCACCACCTCTGTCCCCAGGCCACCAGGCCTCAGTCCAGCTCCACGAACACTTGGCAGAGAAGACAAAGGAATGTGGTGCCCACACTCCACACGCTTACCTCCCATCCAAAGTTTGTTTCCTTTAATGTGCTCCTCTGTACTGCCATATAGGGTCCAAATCTTTCCCCAACTTCAATCTTCTTTTTGGCCCAAATCCCTAGCCCTGCCCCTGGGATCGAAGATTCTCTGAGTTCAAAATCTGGTGGGATTGGAATGTCATCAGGAATGTAGACGGGAGCTTCATAGGGTGAGCCCTCCTTGGGAGTGAAGTCCTCACTGGTGGGAAAGGGTGACGGAGGTCCCACAGGGATGGGGGACATTATACTGTCCTCAGTTTCCTCCTCTGCGCTTTCGCCAGCAAGGAGATCGGGGTCGGTCTCGTACATATTATTTACAATGTCGCTGTCACCTAAAAGGGGAAACAGCAGAACAAAACACACTGAGATACTCACGTGAACATTGGTTAATCTCTGCCTGGGACAGAGTTTCGCTAAGCCGAGCTCGCCCGCTTCTAAAGGGTAAAAACCTCCCTCGAGGAACTCGGGTGGAGCTGAGGAAGGGACACTGACACTCGTGGGGTTCTGCAGGAGGGTGGGGTGAGGCTCACTGCAGCCTGGAGTGTTCTCTGGGGTCAGGGGTCCTCTGCTGTTTGCACTTCAATTTTGGAAAGGGGGAAGAAAACATAGAATCAGTGGTTGAGGTTCTCTTTAACCACTTCTTGCTTAAACTGGCTCAGTGTATTTTGTAAAGAAAAAAAATTTAAAAACCAGAAAGAAATTAAGGTACAATCCAAGTTTGGCAAGAAGAGTTTGCCTGGTGTTTGGGGTTCCTGCTCAGTGTCCCACAGCAGCAGCTGTGGCTGTGAGCTCCCAGCGACACCTCAGCCACTCACCCCCGCAGGGGTAACAAGAGCATCACTGGTTTGAAATCACAGAGTCCTGGGATGGGTTGGGTTGGGAGGGACCTTAAAACCATCCAGTGCCACCCCTGCCATGGGCAGGGACACCTTCCACTGTCCCAGGCTGCTGCAAGCCCTGTCCAGCCTAGCCTGGGACACTGCCAGGGATCCAGGGGCAGCCACAGCTTCTCTGGGCACCCTGTGCCAGGGCCTCCCCACCCTCCCAGGGAGGAATTCCTCGCTAATCTCTAATCCAGCCCTACTCTGCTGCACTTTGAAGCCAATTCCCCCATGTGTTCGAGTGAAAACCCTGGACACACAGAGGCCAATAAAGTTTGGAGATTTTTCCAAGGGGAATCAATTTCTAAGCAAGGCCATTCCCGTAACGAGAACGGAGCTTTCTCTTCCAAAAAAGAGAAAAAGGGAGCAAAACACAAAGGGGGAAAAGAAGAACACATTTGCCACCCAATACAAGTAGCTGGAGAATTTTTGGGAGCAGATTTGCCCTGGCTCTGCGAGCCACGAGGCAGCACTTGGTGCTCAGTGCGATAACAAACCCAACAACCGGCACTTCGTGGGCGCTCCCGCGGGGCACAGCTGATGCCTGGCCCCTGATGTCACCGGCGGGGAGCAGCACCCCTCCAAAATCGCAGTTTGCACCGGCTCCCAGCGAGGAGCCGTCAGGGAAGAAGAGCTGGAAAAGCACGGCTCGACTTGAGGTATTTATAATTCATCTCCCCGCTAACCTCAGAATGCACCTTCTGTCTGCAACACACATATCCCCCTCTATTTCTTTTTTTAATATTTTTTTTGTGCCTAATAAAGATTTTTTCCTGAGTTCATGCCTAAGAAACCTGGTGGCAGACTCGACTAAAGAGGAGGATTTTGATTCCCCTGCCAACATTTTTTTTGCTGCAGCTTTTGGAGGAGAACAGGGAGCTGCCTGCTGCAGTTTACACGGGTTTCCTCAGCTAGAAAGAGCAGCCCTCCCTACTCAAACGTGTCACCAGAACCAAGCTTTCATGAACATGAGATTCTCCATCATCCTGAAAATATTTGTGGTTGCAGTAAATGTTTTCTCGCCCAGTATTAGCAAGTCAAATTATTTTCTGCTCTATGATTAGCCTCTTTTGCACTTAAGGAACAGGAATTCCAACTGAGTTGAAGAGCAAAACTGGGTTTATTGGAGCACGACCTGTGAAAATTTCCAGAGGATACAAATAAAGTACAAAGGTACCTCGCTACTGTACACTGATAATTTAATTTCTTCTGTGGGACAGTCAGGGCGGTTCTGATTAAATTTTAATTTACTTTTAAGCTGATCCCACACCTGACTGCCCTTCATATTTCGAGAGGAATCATCAAGCACAGGTAAATCTGTCTTTTCAGTTGTTAAATGCCCAGGGACTGGCAACAGGCACAAAATGACAATGAAACAACATTTTCTGGTCATGGTAGGTGTGACACCAGAGATTCCTGGTGGCACCTGTGGGAGCAGAATCCCAGCCAGGCAGATGTGGGAACGTTGGGTTCCTCAGCACAGCCCAGTGCTGAGATCAGTAAATTGTACCCAGCATTTATCGACAGCCAGGGCTGCCAGGGAAAATCCAAGCTGTGCCCAAACCTGTCCCTCTTTTTATGCACTGCCAGGTGGATTTCACAGAATCCCAGAATCACCGAGGCTGGAAAAGACCTCCAGGGTTATCAAGTCCAAGCTGTGCCCAATCCCCACCCTATCCCCAGCCCAGGGCACTGAGTGCCACCTCCAGCCCTTCCTTGGACACCTCCAGGGATGGGCACTCCAAACCTCCCTGGGCAGCCCCTGCCAAGGCCTGAGCACCCTTTCCATGGAGAAATTCCTGCTGGTGTCCAACCTGAGCCTCTCCTGGCACAGCCTCAAGCCATTCCCTCTCCTCCTGTCCCTGTTCCCTGGCAGCAGAGCCCGACCCCCCCGGCTGCCCCCTCCTGTCAGGGAGTTGTGGAGAAAAAAGGTCCCCCCTGAGCCTCTTTTTCTCCAGGCTGAGCCCCCCCAGCTAAAATCCACAGATGAGAGAGCTGATCTTCTCCACAAGTCGTGTTTATTCCAGGGATTTGGGGCAAATCCAACAGCTGGGGTTCAGGTTTGATTATTCTGCAGAATTTTCTAGATTTCCCCCACTGAAGCACTCCTCACCCTCGGGGCTCCTCTCAGCTTCGCTCCAAACATTCCACAAGCGGTTAAGCTTAAAAAATACATTCAAATGAAATTTTTAAAAGCAGAGAACATCTCGTCTTCCAGGAACAATCCCCAGCTCTCCCCAGCTCCATCCCAAGCCAGCTGGTGGCCACTCCGTGGTGACAACGGTGACAACCCCGCTGTCCTACATCTGCCCCTCTGGAATGCCTGCCTGGGTGAAAAAGCGGCACAGGAATACAACTTGACCTTATTGTTATTGTCATGAAACTAAAATTAGTCCCTCAAAGCTCCCCGGCGAAGTGACTCGATAAAAAGGCTCATTGAAAGGTTGTTTCCACAGATAATCAGATATGGGCAGCGGCTGAAAATCTGTGTGACACCAATGAGGGGCTGGCAACAATGAGAGGGATGGTTTAGTGGTGGTGAGAGACCTCATGAATAATCTGTTTAGCAGCTGTGATGAAAGGGAAAGCAAGGCTGACGTTAAAGGAAATGGTGGTGGGCGAAATTAATGCGTTGGGTTTGGGGTGGGTTTGTTACAGTTGGGTTTTAATGGATTTATTATTATTTTTATTATCATTATTGTCATTATTCCTGTTTTAATTCTTATTATTGGTGCTGGTGTTGTTGTTAGGTGTCTGATTCTGCTGTGGAAATACCCAATTATCTGGAATGACTGGGCATTTTCTACACTCACAGATTGCAGAGAGCTTCTTCAACTTCTTCACTGGGAACATTTACAGAACACTCCAAGAATTAGTTTCTTGTTGGGCAGGCAGTGCCTGATCACTGGCACAATCTCCAGTCTCACTGTCCTGTATAATCCAACATTTGGGTGAAACCCAGGTATTTTTATTTTCTAAGCAAGAAGATGAATGACAGGCGCCCACTGAACTCACACTTTGCCTCAGAACCTCATGCCCGAGGGAAATACTGGAGCAGAAGAGTAGAAAATACAAATATTCACAGAGAATTCTGCCTTTGAAGCTAAGGATGGAACCACCCAGGCACAGACCAACAGGTGCTTTTTCCTTAGGGATTAACAGGGTCTTGGAAGGAGTTTTTACATCATAATCCAAACTTTGCAGCTCATTCCTGGCTGTGAGTTTAGAATCACACGAGTATTAAAACCTCAGTGCTGCCTAGAACTGCTTGTTATGGGGTTATTATAATATATAATAATAATATAATAATACACATTATTATCAGGAAAATATCCATTAGACCAGGACTTCCCTGGGATTTGTTTCCATTTTTCTGGCTCTACAGGAGGAGCAGTGGGGTGACCTCAAACATCTTTTCCAGCCCAAAGAGGGACATCACCAGCACCTGTACAGCTCCACGGATGTCCTGAGCTCCCTGCACCGCGTGGTTTTCCTTGAGAAACATTCCCCAGGGAAGAAAGCAGAACGACCAAACCAAACAATTCCTGATGAAATGCCTGGTGAGAAGGAAGGCAGGGAATATTGGAGCACTTTGAGCAATGTCTTGAGGGCCATTGAGCAACCTGCTCTAGTGGGAGCTGCTCATGGCAGTGGGGTTGGAAGGGGATGATTTTTAAGGTCACTCCAACCCAAACCAGTCTATAATTCCACGATTCTTTATTTCACACCTCCAGCGAACAAAACTCCTGCCACCCCACATTTCTACCTCTGGGGTGACAGGATTCTGTCTGCATTTGCTGTGGACTCAGATCAAAAAGAAAGGTGTTTTTCTGACCCCTTTGTAGGCCAGAGGGGCTGGATCAGATCATCAAAACCCAGCCCCACCCATCCAAGAAGGAAATATTCCCATCGAGGATGTGCTTAACTACTGCTGACAGGGTTCATCACCTCGGGGTGCTGTGCTGCTCATCTTAACTTAATCCAGGTGAATTCTAAGGAATACCTGCCCTCCATCCTGCTTTGATCCACTGGGAATTCTGCAGGAGCCTGGCTGCCCATCCCTCTGTGCGCTGCACAGGGCAGGAGCTGACAGCAGGCACAGCCCAGAGCTTGGCAGGCGCGACCCTTAATCACAAAGAACCTTGGAAAGCCCAAGGAGCACCCACCCCGAAGTGCCTCCAGCACGGAATGATCCCAGTGGTCAGATTGCCACCTGATGGCCGCAGCTGAACTACAATAGGAAATCCCAAACCCAGGCCCTGCTCTGCTGCATCTGCCTGGCAGGAGCAGCCCCAAAATCCAGCTTTCCCTGATCCCTGTTGGGATCAGTCAGCTCTGGATCCAGCCCTGGCAATCCTGAGCAGTGTCAGTCCCTCTGAATCCCACATGGAAAGAGAAGTGGAATTCTCTCCGAACTTTCACCCTCCTCATGGATCCACACCTTCCTTCCCAGCCTCTTCTCCCCTGCTGGCTGCAAACCTGAGCTTCCAGACAGGGAAATGCCTGGACTGCCAGGAAGATTTCACTTCTGGGTGCTACAAACACCAGCCACTCTTTCCTGTAGCCTGGTGTGACGAGGGAAATGTGCCTTTGAGGGTTGGATTGTGCCAGACCCTCTCTGTGAGCTTGTGTGAAACAATTCTTCCAGAAAAGATGCAAATCAGTGACAAAACGCCATGAGAGGAATTATTCCTCTTCCATTAAGGACGGGGCTGAAGCATCAAATGCTTCACAGCCGTCTAAAAACGGCCTTTTCTCCATCCATGGACAGTATCAATGAGAATGGCTGGAAGGACAATAAACAATAAATTGTTTAAGATTCTCCAGCCCATCACCCGATTTCTTCCTCCCATTCATCACAAGAACCTTTCTCCTCCACCTCCATCCAAGCTGTACTGGGATCTACAGCATTTGCTGGTGGGTGCTGGTCTGAAATCAACACATCCAGCACCCAAACCAGAGCCTGTCCATGAGGAACCCCCGGGGCCCGGGGCTCTGCAGGGTGCCCAGACTACAGAGGATGCTCTGACAGCTTTTCCCATCACCTCTGACCACTGCCAGAGCCAGAGGAAATTCTGCTTTAAAGGACCATTGGGAAATGTCTTTTTTTCTGTTTCATTCACTCACGGAACCCCTTCGTTTTCACAAATTTAACAGCTGAACAAAGGCTCGGGCAATAAATACCCGGGCAGGGAAGTGGCCACGAGTGGGAAGTGGTTTTGCCCCCATGCCACGGTGCCAAGGGAATGTCACAGGGGCTGTTTTTACCTTCAAGAGATGGTGCTGCCCACACAGTCCCTTATTTAATTTTTCACTGTAATGGGCACTTCTGCCACAACTTGCTGTGGTTTCGCCAACTTTTCATATCTAGAGGTACCCAGCTTGGAATTCATCCCTTCAGATTCCTCCTGAATCTTGGGCCTTTAACACCAGAGGACCCTGACACACCGAGCACCTCAAATTATTTCCCAGTGGAGTAATCTTGTCTCTTCCTTAGATCACATCCAGAGCTTTTCACAGCTCCCTGACACCTGAAAACACCCAAAACGCTACGAGTAAAAGGAATTAGGGACAATCAAAATGGCTGTGGGTGAGATCTGGTCTTCCCTATTCCCTGTTCAAGCTGGAATGGTGGCACAGTTGTGACAGGACGAGTCACCGGTCACTGGCTTTGTCCAGCTGACAAGTAAAATTCCACTGAATAGGTGTGCATGGAAAATTCAGACCCTGCCAACCTCAGATTGTTGGGTACTCAGTCAGATCTGAGCTGATCCCACAAAAAACCCACCCAGCCCAGCCCCACCAGATAACCAAACTCCACTCTCAGCTTGTTCCCCTTAAAACACTGATTATATTTCCCTTCCACTCTACAAAGCACAGAACTCCAGGAATGCTCGAGAAGCAGGAAGGTACTGATGCTGTAAACAGGATTCTGGAGGTGGGTGGTCAGGAACCCATCCCTGAGGGACCCAGCTGCTCCAAACTCTGCTGGCCGAGCTCCCTGTACCCCAGGGACAGCCCCAAACACCCACATTTGCCAAGCTGCCCGGGGAAATTTTTATTTAGAGCTGCCATAGGAATGAAATCTGAAGGAGTCACAAGTTTTAGCACATCCCAGTGTAAGATTCCAGACAGGAAAAAGCTCTGAGCATTCCCAGCACAGGAACCCGCTCCAGGTGCTGCTGAGTCTGACCCAAATCTTTGCAGCTGGAGTTTGAGGACAAAATACACGGAACTTCCCTGGGTCTGGCTGATGCAGAACTGCTGCAGAACATGTTAAAAAACCAATTTACTACTGAAGAATACTCAGAACTGCAGAGACAGTGAAATGAGGCAGGAGGAAGAGGCAGGACGAGTGAAAAGGAGGAAGGACTCTGATAAAAATGAAACCCTCACAAACGCAGCCCCTTTCCCATGTTTACTTTGTACATTCATTTTTCAAGTTTCACATTTATGCCCTGCTTTGTCTTAGCTGGAACTGCACCTCTCGAAGCAGCTTCAAGTCCTTTTATTAAAAAGAAACAGAAAGCAGATCCGAAAGGAGCAGTGAGAGCAGACGAGGACTGAGCAGAGTTAATCGGGTGCATTTTTCAATAAACATTCTAGAAGCAGTTGCTGCAGAACTTGGCTGTGAGAAGAACAGGTATTAAGGATTTCAAGTGCCTTTGGTTTTAAGCAGAAAAAAAATTAAGTGTTTTCTTTTATTAAGGGATTTCTGCTGGCAGAAATGAAGAATAAAGCTCGAAACAGTATTTCAGTGTGTTCCTTAATACGCATTTTCCTCTAGTAAAACCAGCGGGGAAAGTGTCCAAATTACTCTGCTCTAAATGCCAGTATTATATTTCCAGTAAAAGTCTGGTTCAACCAGGCATCAAAAAATATTTCCACATAAGATCCTTTTAGAACCAGACTCTTTGGGGAATGTTGTTGTCGCTTGTTGTCCCTAACTTTGCTTCACCGGATCTCCCCGAATCCGTAATTTGGTTTTATATTTGAATTCAAACTGACATTTCTACAAATTGTGCTATGTCCAAATATTCATTTGATCCATAAAGTTGGTTCTTTTAAGCAAAAAAAAAAAAAAAAAAAAAAAAAAAAAAAGCTCTGCTATCTTATTATTAAAGGCACTGGAAAAAATATCAGCCTTTGGGATTTGTGTCTCTGAACTATTTACAAGATAAAAGCTCCAGTGAAGTGGCACAAGAAATGTACAGTGCATTACCAGAGTGGTAACAAACATTTGGGGAGAACCTATAGAAATAACGCATCAGCAAAAACAAATTCGGGGAAGGAAGAGAGGAAAGCCCGGAGAAAATCTCCACTTGGTGCAGACAAATTGTCGTTGCTCTGCAGCGCTTTGCTTATTTCTGCTCCAAAATCCCTCCCCTTTACAAAATCTATAGAAACGCTCCGGCCCCGCTGAAAACGCAGCAAAGTGGAACTTGGGAAACGGCTGCGAGAGCGAATTCTCTGCTGGCAGAAATGCTACCCAGCCGGAATAAATAAAGAAATGCGCTTGGGCCGGCTCTCCAAAAACTAACAGCCCGTGCTGGATGTTTCTCCCGGCGCTGGATGTCAACCCATGGAGCGAGAATAAAGCGCTTGTGAGCCTCCGAAAGGAGCCCTCGCGATTGGAATTCACGTCTCTGCCAAGCGGAGGCTTTGGGGCCGTTGTCACCGTCTCATTGTCATTCCGCTCACTGTGGCTTCCCCAGGGTCCCGAACAGGAGTCCCAGCATTATGAACACGGCAGATTAATAGCAGCGGGGAGAGGCGTCCGCGCAAACACGCTAAATATTAATATTAATCGATAACAATTTCCACTTCCTGACGGGAGGCGCGCAAACCTTGCGGGAGGAGAGGAGGAGGGAGGGCAGAGCAGGGACGGGGACGGTGCCCACGGAGTGGGGGATGAAAGGGGAGCAGTGAATCAATGCAGGACGGAGGACGGAGCCGTGAGGTGGGTGTCAAAAGCAGGGCTCTCTTTCACAGGCACACACAGGCGCACATTTTAATGCCACAAGATAAGTTGGGTTTGCCTTGCCCTGGCCAAAAAAAAATATAATTCCGGGGGATCTCGCCGGTTTTATATCAGGGAAGAAACAGCAGAGCTCTGCAAAAACGGGGGAAAACATCCTGCATCCTATTTTTGCCATCCCGAGTAGGACTGTGCTCTGCAAACTGTATTTTCCTCAGCACTACAAACACCATACAGATACATTTTTTTAAATTCAGGTCTGTCCACATTCACCAGATTTCTAGGTTTGCATTTCAAGCTCTTTTCTACTGCCACCCCTCCATTCTAAAGCCAAAAAAAAAATCTGTAAAACTTTTTCCATCTTTTCTAATGGATCAGCCCAGTTTTTTTAATTCAGTCTTTGAAAGTCTTTATCATTATTTCACACACTCTTTAATTGCAAACAGCACAAGTAGAACGCACGGGGCTGCTGCCAAAGAGGTTCCCAAATGCTCCAACTCACGATATCTGTGAAACCAAATCCAACCATTCCAGCTCAAGACCTTTTAGCACAGACCCCGCTGGGTCACCGAGCCGAGTCCTCCTTGAGCTTTGCACAAACAAACGAGTTTTTTACTCAAAGACACATTTTTGCAGCAGCCTCAAAGTTCAGTTGGAGGCAGGAATGTTCCTCCCAGACCTGGAAGTGAAGATCTGGGGGAAAACTCCTCCTTGCACAGAAGGGGCTGCCCGAGCTCTGCCCCACACAGGACACACAAAGAGCTCTCAAACACTCCCTGCAGCTTTGATCTTCTGGGCTGGGCTGGTCTCCTCCCAGAGAGGTGTGACCCACAAGGACAAAGCTCCTCGGACTAAACGTGGGCAGGGAGCAGAGGATTGTGCTCAAAAGTCAGCTGGAAATGGCTTTCCCACTTTTATGGATTCACTCCCAAAGCCCATGGAATGCTGTGGGGTTTTACAGCCAGCCCCTTACTCATTTTGGGTTTCATTTTTATGCTCCCACACATCCCACCCTGCCTAGAGCCCACCAAGCCACAAGATATTTGTGTTTCTCAGTGTCCTGGGCATCTTCTGTGCACCTCACTGACCACGTTGCCAGCCCTTCCTTCACAACCACTCCACACAGGAATTACCAGCTGCTTTTTCCTACCAGGAATGGCCCAGAAGTTGAGGATGCAGCTTTGGGAAGGGACAAACATTGTGACAACCAGGAACTGTGGCAGCAACTGAACCTCAGATGTGCATCTGAACTTGGTGGCTGGGACACATCTCTGACTGTGCCCATGCAGCTGTGTCCATCCAGCCAGCTCGCATCTCACCTGTCACGTTTTGAACGTGTAAATAAGGAAAATTCAGAGGTCTGCCAAATATTCCCCACCTCTGGGCTGAGGAGTCAGGTTCCTGATATTTTTGGACCAGAACTGAACCCCTTTCTTGGACAAAACACCTTTCCTCTGGGTGCCAGTGTGCTGGTGATTGCAGAAATGCTTAATTACTATGAAAAAATGGAATTTTAACAGGGCAAGTGATGACAGTAAGAAACAACCGGGGGTTTTAATGCTGCTCTCTGTCGATCTCTCCGTTTCTCCTACCCCCATCCCAGTTTCAATAAATGTTTGCATTGGGAGCACCTCCACAGAGCTGCTGTTTGGGGCACTTTTCTCCTGGCCACTCAAGTGCTCTTTTCTCTCTAAGAACAAGAACCTGACAAAGAAGTGAGCGTGTGTTTAATCCTCCTGCTTTTCCCCGCTGCAGGATATTTACAAGTCGCTTCTGACAGAGAAAGTGCTCCCAGAGTTTGTCTGCAAAATGTAGGAGGGGAGACATGGGAGGTTCAACAAACGGCAGTGGGATGGGACACTCCATAAAATCCTTCCCCGACACTGTGTGAGCAAACACCCTTACAGGTGGGATTCCTGGGAGAATCCCATCCTCTCCTAAGGAAGTTTGCCCAGTTCCAGAGAACTCCACAGTTGGTTTTAGACCCACTCAGTTCACAGCCACACCACAGTATCCTCCTGGCTTAGCCTGATGGATCCATTCACATTAATTTTAAGCTGATTCCACCAGATTCTGGTTCAGTCAGAACCTGGGAAGCTGCGGAAGCACGAGGATTTGGGGCTCTCCCGGGGCACTCCCCACACCCAGGCAGAGCTTCTCTACCCCGCTTCCCTCTTCTCCTTCCAAAGCAATCCTGGGTGTTGCACCCACCACCTGGCCCTATTTAAAGGCACTACATTATTCTTAAAGGGATTATTTATACTAAAAACACTCCCGGGACTACTGTATTTGTATTTCAGGGCTGCTGCATCCCCTATTTCCTCACTGCTCTAATATGGCCCGAGGCAGAGCGGCTGAAATGACTTGCGATGCCACTGTAATTTTTATCAAGGCTTGTTCCTGGTAAAAAGCCTCTTTGTTTCAAAGAAATGTGATTTGGCCTTTTTCCTCCTCTGCTCTATTCCTTGGTTAATATACCACTTCCACTCGCCCCGGGGCTAAGAAAGGTATTCCATGGAATTGGTCAAATCTCACTGTTTTTCTTCTAAATCACAACTGGCTTTTTTCCCTCGACCCTTGCTAAGCACTATCTAAGCTGACAGTCTGAACTTGAGGTTTTATTTGTGCCTTAACTCTTCAGCTCCTGGGTTTGGAGCAGTCACATGGCCACGCTAAAGAGATGCACCAGGGCTGCTCAAGCTGCTCTGGCAAAGGAGGGATTGAGGGCAAGGCAGGAGGAGCAGCTCTGGCTCGTGTTATTTATTATGCTGGCCATCTCTGAAAAGGTATTTTCAGCCAGGTGTTCATTTGTTATAAATCTGAACACACCAGTGACTCATGTGAAAGTCCACCAAGCCGAAATTTAGAGTTTTCAAAGTCTTTTCCAAAAATAAAAAAGGCTCTTCATTTCTTATCTCCCACAAAGAATTTGGTTTTAAACACAGTAACGCTTAACCCAGATTTGGGGTTGCCTAATCAAGTTTTAATTTAGTCTGTCTCATTGACAAATAGGGTGGATTTTCCTATGAAATATATGCCAAGTGTTCAAGTACACTCATAAAATATCCCTCGAAAGCAGAAGCTGCAGCGGGATCTGTTTGTTGACCTGCATTTATACAACGCCCACAGCCTCTGATACAGTGAATAATTATAAATAAAGAAATCCAGTATTTTTTTAGACATCTCTAAACTGGTCCTGTTGGGAATCCAGTCCTGAGAGCATCAGGGAAGAGCACTTCACCTCAAAGGAAAAAAATACATCAATATCCAAAATACTGCTGCATTTCTGCACAGGAAACAGGAGTTAACACCCTAATGGGATCTTCGACAATTACTACAAATCAACACCTTGCCTCAGTGTTTAGTCAGAGATCATCACCCTCCCAATTAGCTGACAATTAATAATCCCTTATGCAGAAAGTTTTCACTGTTGTTCAGAGATTTAAACACATTTCTAAACTTTGCCACTCATAAAATTATACAATGTAAAGTGGATTAAAATCCCTGAAATGACATCGTGCTTTATGGACCATCAGCACATATATTTACATTCAAATTAAATGCAGACAGGAAAATTAGGCCATTTAAGGAAGCACAACCCAAAAGTATCAGAGTCTTGATCTCCCAAACCAGCACCCAGCTGGAAAAAGTGAGGCATTTTCAAGTAGCACAGATATTTCTCCTCGTGTTCACCAAGAGAGCCTCTGTCAGAGCAGCTCTGCAGAACTCCAGCATCCCAGGCAGCCAATATATTTATTTACTAATAAATTATTTATTTATTATAAAATAAAATAACATTTTTATTTCCCAAAAAATAAAGCTGCAGGGTCTCTCTGTGCCCTGGTGGCAGCAGGAACCTGGGCACTTCAACATTCCCTCCAGGAGCACACGGAGAGCTTTTGTTTGTTTGTCTAAAGCTTCCCCATGTTTTCCTTCTCTAATCCCTCTGTTTTTCCGCTGCCTCCACAGCCAAATACATGGAAACTCAGACAACCTTACAGGTCCTTTGCAGGTCAAGTGTTATTTTTCTTCATCTACCTGACTTTAACTGGTGAAATTGCTTGAAGATTTTGATAAAACGAATTTGATAAAACAAACAAGGCCTCGGAGCGGGGTTGTTTAACTCTTGTTTTCTACTCAACACCAGAATTTTCATCGGTCAGCCTGGCAAGAGTATAAAAATTACAGCTAAGGCAAGCCAGGAGCTGATCCAAGCTCCCTGATAGGAGCTGCAGTGGTCCCAAAACCCATCCCCAAAGTCCTCGAGCAGTGTTCCAACCATTCTCCCTGGAATTCTGAGGTGCTGGTGGGCTGCACCCCAATCCTGTGAGCGAGTCACCTGCTCCTCAAAAATCACCTGACAGGACCCAGCACTTCTCATGGGCACAGCCAGAGCCAAAAGTCCTCACAAAACCAACCCAAACTCTTCTGTGATCACCTGCAAGCCAGAGCTCACTAATTAACAGGGAATCAACTACCAGTTTGGGATGGAGAATCCCAAAATTCTGCTGACTTCTTCAGGGATGCTGCCTCGGCCATGACAGATTTTCCTCTCATACACAGTTTCCCACCTGATGTGGAAACCCACCAGGCACCAGACCAACCTCTCCCACAGGACCAGTCCCTGACTGAGCTTGGTGTCAACAACCATCTGAGTCCTGGTGGAATTGGAGGCTGGACCAGGCAGGGAATTGACAGAAAGGCAGAACCAGCACTGGGCAAGCTCAGAGGTGGCTTTGCCAAAGTGCTGTGCCTGAGAGCAGCCAGGGCACTCCTTGAGAGAATGAAGAGAGGGATCCACCACCTCCTGATATTAAATACTCATCTTTTCTCCACCACGCTAAACCTCTTTGCTTCCCGCCTCCTCTCCGTCCTGACGCAAACACAGACCCAAACTTCCATCGGTGCATCCGAGCAAACCCCTCCGGAGCACAAACAAAAGCCCCACCACCCCTCGCCACATCCCATCGCCTCCATAATAAAGATGTTTATACTTTTAACCACCGAATAAAGCGCTCTAATTCCGCCGAGCTTGTCCCCTCCACTCCACTCCCTTCACTCCACGGCTTCATTTAGCAGGCCGGCGGTAAAAAAAATTCATTAATTTTTATTAACAGGGAGAGCCATTTGTTCCCTGTGACAATATTTGACTTGTCGAAATGATTTTCACCTCTGCCATGAGGTGCGCGCTCCCCACATACATCACCCGATTACTCCGGGAGCGGCCAGAGTTGCAGTCATTAGCCAGTGAATTAACGACAATCCACAGCGCTATTAATCACGCTGACAAAAGCGTGAGCCCGCTGCTGACCCGAGCACGGCTCTGGGACACGAGCACAGGCAAGGAGAGCACAGCCACAGGGCTGGGGAAGAAAGGAATTTTTTTGTCGTGTCGTGGGGTTTTTTTCTTTTTATTTTTGTCTCGCGCTCTCGCGCTAAGCTGCTGAGGCAGGGAAAAAAAGGGAGAGAAATGAGGGAGGGATGGTGGAGGAGAAGGTAAAGGCAGCTGTGGTCTGCAAGGTGAGGGCATCTATTGCTGATCCCGACATCCCTCCTGCAACTTCTGAGCGGGAGAGACCGCAGGAATTCAATCTCAAATCAGCAGCGCTTTGCCAGGGCCAATTTGGGAAATTCTTGGAAGCACAGTTGGTTTGATCACAGCTTGTTCCTCTCCTCTCTCTCCCGAATATTTTAAATATCACAGAATCACTGAGGTTGGAAAAGACCTCTAAGGCCACCAAGACCGAGCTGTGCCCAATCCCCACCTTGTCACCAGCCCAGAACCCCGAGTGCCACCTCCAGCCCTTCCTTGGACACCTCCAGGGATGGGGACTCCAGACCTCCCTGGGCAGCCCCTGCCAAGGCCGGAGCACCCTTTCCATGGGGAAATTCCTCCTGATGTCCAACTTGAACCTCCTCTGGCCCAGCCTGAGACCGTTTCCTCTCATCCTGAGAGCAACAACATTTCACAGGGAACGGAACAGATCCTCCCATCCTACCTCCAAAATATTGATCCCAGAGAACTGTTGGCTTCCAAATCCCAAAGTTCTGGCCACTAATGCCTGGGAACACTCAGAAAGAAGCTGCCAGTGAACATGGCATGGAGCCCTCATTGTTTTCTTGGAACGTGACTTCTAATTTCAAGTTTCTGAACACTGCACAACACTTAGAGAAGAAACACCCCAAACCCAAGCACTACAATCCTTAGAAAACAGATTTTTTTCCCAGTGGCACAGCCTTTGTGTTCTTGAGGACAGCGCTGCAGCAATCCAGGACAATCCATGGACATAACTGCAAGTTTTAAATTCAGAAGTCATCAGAAACAGCTGAAAAGAGGAATCTGGAGGAATGTGGTCCTGTAAGAACACACAAGGAAGGGGAACTCGCACGAGCTCTGGAAGAAAGGGGCAAAGAATGAATCTTTGCAAGGGTTTGAATGTTCCTGCTGTACTGGACAATCTGTGGCAAGGAAAGCACATTCCTGCAGCCTTGCCCTGTCCCATCAGTGCCCGACTCCCACCACAGCAGCTCCAACAGTGAGACCATTCAGCTTTGGGAAGATGATAAAACCATGGTGAGAATTCAAAAAATCTCCTTCAAAACCTTTTACTGCTGTTTTGTTGTTTTTTTTCCATTCATGACCTAATAAGGGATTTAAGGGCAAATTTTCAGAAGTGCTCAGTGGATTCTTCCCCTCCAGTTCTGCAAACACACACAGCCAAGTGCTGTGAGAGATGGTCACTCTCTCCTCAAAGCCAGACGTGTTTTCTCCAAGAAAAATCTCTTACAAATCAAAGCAGAGATAAAGAACCCATGACAGATTTAAGAAAATTAAGTTCTAAAAAGAGAACTTTCTGGAATTATTTCCAATAATCCAGGACTGCTATGACACAGCCCCAGTTTTTGGGGTGTTTGTGGTGTATTCCCACCTCTAACAGATTTTATGCCTCCACTGCAACCCAACTTCTCCTGATCAATTCTCTGCCCTCTCCCTTCCCTCAGTCATTTTCTCTTTTCCAAACCCCTTTCCTAAAAGAGCTGCTGCTACCCAGGTCGATGCTGCTTCGCTCTTACCACACAGAATAATTCTAGAACCTGTTTCTTGTTACTCACTTTCACCGGCTTAATTCTCCTTTTGCAGCGAGGAATGTCGTAAGGAAAGCCGGGCTCGGAAATCCATGATTTCCTGCCAGTTAATTCATTTCAGCAAAACAGGAGGCAAGGTGATATTGCTGTTTAATGTTGCAGCCCCTCTGCAGCCCTCCCCGGGGGCTCTAAGGGATCCCATGTGCGCCCTCGTCCCCGCCCGGCTGCCAGCACCGAGTACCACCTTGGGCCAATTTAGGCTCTTCCAGCCCGAAGCCATTTTGTCCCATTTACAACTTTAGTGAATTTAGACATCAAAGCAGGAACAAGAACCGGTGGAGGTGCAAACCACGGGCCCTGCAGCCCTGGCAGAGGTGCCTGTGGCCTCACGCACGACATGAGCGACTCCCTTTCATTTGAGAGCTCGGCTTGGACGCAAAAGCAGCTTTTATGTTCAAAAGCGGAGTTCTGCTGGAAATTCGTGCCTGTCTGGAGTCACAGAACGGTTTGGATTGGGAAGGGATCCTCATCCCACCCCCTGCCATGGGCAGGGACATTTCCCACTGTCTCAGGTTGCTCCAAGCTCCATCCAACCTGGCCTTGGACACTTCCAGGGCTGGGGCAGCTCTTTGGATGAGCTGTGCCCGTGTGTGTCACCCAGCCCAGGCAGGTTTGGGGATAACTGCAAAATCGGGGCTCCCCAGGGCAGCCTCAGCATCCCTGACACCCAAACAGGAGCTTTTCCTCTCTCCCAGTCCTGTTCCCTGACCCACAGAGAGCACAGCTGCTGTGGGAAGAGAAGGGGAAAGCCTTCTTCAGGGAAGAGGTGGGGGAAGAACTCTCAGCCTTACTACAGACCTATCCCATGAGTATCCCCAAGGGTACCACGCTGAGCATCCTCACTGATCTCCTAACTCATAGGAAGGAGATTATTGATCAGAATAATGAAATAAAGTGAATTTTCCTGTTCAGCATCCAGTGGTTCCCTCTCCATTCCACCACCTTTTCACCCACGGCTTTACGCTCCGCCATGAACACTTTCATTGCAACCTGGTAGGTAAATCCAGAAGGATTCGAGAAAAAAATCCATAAAACTCTGTAATTCCTGGTGAGATCCCCACACACAGACCTACAGCATCTCCTCCTCCCATGTTACTCCTTCTAGAAATACTTTTGCTGGGTCGTACAGCAGGGCAAAATAATCCACATTCCAGCCTGGCCAGTAACACCGAAATCCAAGGTTTTCTCTTCCCCCCAGCCCGGCTTTGCCAGGCCACAGCACGCAGCAGTCAGCTGCAATCCAACCAGCCATTTCTCTGCCTTTGAAGCTATTATTAAGAAAAATATTTAAGATAAAAATATTTTTAAGTTTTGCTTCTGCTGGCCAGCGATTGTCCCGCAGTCTGAAATATTAACTGCTGGGACTTGGAGCTTTCTTTTAAAGAGGGAAAATTCTTATGCTGTCAGCCAGGTGTCTGGAGGGCTGCTGCTTTTCACTGTTGATTTTTCAGGAAGAAATGCAGATGCACTGAAAGGAAAGCACTCAAAATTAACATTTTATTTTGATTTAGAGTTAAATTCTGCTCCTGTAAAGTGCTGCCCAGAGAAGCTGTGGCTGCCCCATCCCTGGCAGTGTCCAAGGCCAGGTTGGAGCAACCTGGTTTATTCTCTTTTTGAGGTAATGCTTTAAAATTAACTAAAAAAAAAAAAAAGCTTTTCATGCTTTAAAAATTACTTTCCTTCAATCAGGGATGGGCTCTTTATCTCTGTTTTGATTTTTAGGAGATTTTGCTTTGAGAAAACAAATACCTGCCTTTGAAAAGGAGAATGAGCATCTTTTACTCGCCTGGGGCAAGAGGCAGATTCAGAATCTGAAGATTCACTGCTCCTTATATCCAGTATGATGATAGAAAGCTGAATTACTTTTAAAAATAAATAAATAAAAAACAAAAACAAGACCAAAAAAAAAATCCCAAAAAACAAACAAAAAAAACCCCATCACAACTTTTCCAAGCAATTCCTGGATTTGATCCTTGTTATTGTGGAACATGATTTTTTAAAGATCATTTTTAAAGGGAAAAAATAAACAAATTGAAGAGCTCAGTGCATGTTAAATGGCAGATTTTCTTCACCATTTTCAACTAACTGAAAATAATAATAATTTTTTAAAAAAATTAGATCATTCAACTCACAGTGGAATCTGTTTTGCTACATCTGGGATGTCTTAGTCCTTTAGTGCTTACTCTTTTCTGGTATTAAAATCAGGTCAGTTCAGGTCAGAGCTCAAATTTTCAGCTTTTCTGAAATAAAACACTACAAAAAATATTCAAGTCTGGCCATTTTCACAATTTTCCATTTTCTGATGGAAGCTGCTTTCCAAATCCTACCTCCAGTACTTTTTTCTTCTTTCAGAAAACAATTATCTGTTCAAAAAACACCCAACTCCAGCTAAACCTGGACAGAGCAGCCAATTTATCACTAATATCATGTTTTTTGGAATTTTAAGGTCCATAAAAGCATTTCTAAAAACATGGGCAACCAAGAGGATGAATCCGAGCCTGGACATCCCAATTTTCCACACCAGCCAGGGCTGCCCTGCCTCGGTGGACACGAATTGAGGACCCAGAGCTGACAAAAAAAAAGGTAAAATCTGGCACTCGAGGTTTTTTCCGTGCCACTTTCTGGCTGCTTTATTCCTTCTTGTGAAATGCCTGCTGAACGAAAACATCCCATGTCTCACAGACTTTTCGACTTAGGGTCTTCAGCCCCACATATTTTTCATATTACTCATATTCCCCTGCTTGAGTTAAACTCAAACAGGCCTGGAACAACTTCATTAACATAAAACCACATGATAATGGGAAACAGAGCCTTTTAATGGTTTATTTTCTTATTATCTTGTGATATATTTCATCTTCTCCCCCTTCTCAGAGTGCTACTACATTCTGGTTTCACTCTGCTGCCTGGGCCTGGCAGGGATCGAGCATCCAACACTGGATTCTGTAAAATCAGGAATTTTTAAGCTCACGGGATCAGTTTGGTACCAGGGCGATCATAAAAGCTCCAGTAAAAGTTTTTTCAAAGGCCTTTATTTATTTTAAATTAATATATTAGATACTGTGGTCTATCCTGAATGCTCCTGCAGACTGTCACACTTCATCTGGGGGAAAAAAAATTGGTTTCACCCTCTAAATTTGGTAAGAATTCCCAAAGAATTCCTAGGCTGGGATGCTCAGGGAATATGGCAAGGGAAGCTCTTTTGCAATACCACATTTTCTTCTTGTCACAAGACCACAATTTCAAAATTCAGGAGTTGCAACATTTTTTAGGAAGGTTCAAGAAATCAGGAATTGCATCTGGTTCAGGGTGAATCTTCCAGCCTATTTCAGCCGTTCTTGTAATAACGAATAAATAAATCTTCACAGGATTTCTACTTTAAAATTGTTGCTTTATTTCCTTGCCTTTTAAAGCACATCTTAAAAATCTTTCACAGCGGTTGAAATGCTGAAGAATTGCCACAACTTCCTCGATGTTTTGTCCACATTAAGTTAAACCCTAATTAATCAAAAACCTCCAGGTAAGTGCATTATGTCTGACTGTAAAGTCCATTCAATTGGTATTTACTCTGTATTTACTCTGTTGCTTGAGAGGTTCAGGAGCAGCCTTAGACTCGTCTCTGAAAAAAGGAATGGCAGTTCCTGGGATTCACATTCTATCACAGCTCAAAGTGGAATAAATGGGAGATGGAAATCAGTGAGATATATTAGCACCACTCCTTATTTTTCATTTCCTTCTGTCTCTGCCTCCCAAAGAATATTGGTGATGAATTTGCAAATGGCTCTGGCTGATGACAGAGTTTTTTTAGCCTTCATTATTTATCCCCCCCACTGCACACCTCGATCCGGGATTACAGTGACAAATGCAGGAATAAAAGGCAAAGACAATATTCCAGCGGCGCGGTGTAAATCTCCTTTTACGCATTATTAATTTAAAGAAATCCATTATCCCATCGGGCTCGGAGGGGAGGACAAGGTTACATAAGAGCTGGTAGAGGCAGCTGGGGGTCACCTGGAGGCAGAGCCCCGCTGCCACCACCCTCGGATGCTTGGTTTCTTTGGAAAATGGGATTTTCTTGCGTGTTCTTCCTCTTAATTCCTCTCTTTGCTTTGCTTTGACAGAGACAGGAGGTTGCCGAGTCCTGCCCGCCTCAGAGCGGGCACAGAGGTGTCACCAAAGTGTCTCTGTGGGTTATTCACGGAAGGAGCCACACAGCAAGGCTGAGAGGAGAATGAACCCTCCTTTGCCAGCCCAGCACGTTCGACCTCTCTCTGGAATTGTGAAGAGAAGGGTGCGTGGGGATGGGAGAGGAAAGAGGGAGAAATTAGCACTGGCTGGAGAAGGTTTTTCTCTGTTGTGGGCCCTTAATTCACCATGACCTGGACAAGGGCCCAAACTTGTGTCGTGTCGGCCACCCACAAGCTCTTAGGTAGCAAAACTGATCCTGCTCTGCCCGGGCTCCAAGCCTTCCATGCATCCCTTCTCCAAAGCCTTCGAATAAAGGAGCAAAAAATTGCTCCCTCTCCCCTCTTTCCCTCTTCTCTTTGCCCAAAGACAGGGATTAAATCCTGGGCAACGTCCTCCAACACAGAGCCAAGGAAGGCTTTGCACAGCTCCCTCTCCACCCCTCCAGCCACGTCAGAAGGGGAGGAAATGCTGCTCCTATCGAGAGGAAGGAAAGAGGAAAACAGATGGAAAGTCCTCAGAATTGGAACAAGTGCCTCTCAAACAATACAGCAGGTCCCTTTTACTCCAAAATAACAGAGCCCTTCTGTGGAAATCTAAATACAATCAGGGCATCGACAACAAAGATAACGGGGAAATAATTCTGTGAACCTGGAGCCGGGGCCTGTTTGGTGAGAGCAGCCAAGCGCAGGCCCCGGCCCCATCCAGCCCCCTCCAGGCAAAGCCAGGCTTTGATTTCACTCAATTTATTTACTTTTTCAACCTTGCAACAAAAGGCTTGGGACTAAAATGCCCACAGCTTGCACCCAGCACCCACCCGTGGGCAGGGATTTATCACCAGCTCGGGCCTTGTGCTGTGATTCCCTGGATTATTCCATCGGCTCGGCAAATCAGCTCTGGTTTTGTGCTTTTTCACCGGCAGTTTTCTGAGGGAATCGATGGTGCTCTGATTAAGCTCAATCCTAAGATTTCACTGGGGTTCTGTCCCTGTGTTCTTAAAGGATAACATGAGACTAAGGATGGTCAGCACTCTATAAAATATATATATACACACACACTATATATCTATATATATAAATATAAATAAAAACATCCCATCTGAGTATACAACAGTTCTGCTTCTGCTCCCGATGATGCAGCACAAACAAATCCAAATAAACACATAAACGGAGGGAAAAGGTCAAATATGAAATTTCTCAAAACCCTAATAAGGGCTAAATTCTCATTTGACTGCCTTGTTCACCTAGCAGTGTTGGTAGCTTCCCCCAGTCACCAATGTTTGAAAGAACTTTTAAGAAAATAGTTAATTTAGATTGGTTTTTACATTCTGAAGTACAACAAATTCCATCCCTTTGTAGCTAGAAATAAACAATTACCAAAGATACTGTTTTAAGCTTTTGATTCTAATTTAGGTGTCCCAGCATTTGCTTCCCTATGGAAGCACCAGAAAGGAAATATCTGTGTGGAATGTGGGCACTTGCAGCTTTCGGAAAAATTGGGTTTCTTTAGGATGTCCAATATTGGAAACTTAAGCTCTCCAGTTCTCTTTCAAAATGTAGACTATGGTTCATTGATTTCTTCCCTTCTGAACTGAGGGACTCAGTCAAGGGGCTTGAAAATAAGATACTTAATAGTAATTTTAAACCCCCTAATTTGTTTGCCCTCCCCCACGCTCCCTATACCTTCACAATAAATCCTTTGAAAAACTGGAAATGCTTTGGTGAAAAGACTGATGGGAAACGTTAAAAAAATATCAGGCGGGCAACATCAAGTTATCTCTGTTGTTTTAGGCCAAACGTGTTTCCTGCTTTTTTCCCCTTCAGACTCCCTTCAGGCCTGCAGGGGAGCCTGGGCCGTGTCCCATCCACGGCAGGTCCCTCGTGCTGGGGTTCCCTGGGGCAAAAAGCTCCTCCTGCAGCAGCACCTCCACCTGTGCAGAGCCCAGGAGCCACGGGCAGGTCCCAGCCCAGGCTTGGGAAGAGTTTAACCCAACAAAACCCAAACTCAGCTGCACATTCCTTGGCTGCTGCCACGGCCACGGGTCCGACCAGGAAGGAACCCAGTGATTTCTCAGCTCTGGGGTGGGGAGCACCTTGTGTGGAGACTTTTCCTCTAGAAAGATTTCAGCTTTTAAACATTGATATTTCACAAAACGCAACACCTGGAAGCCCACAGTGTCTGTGGCACCTTGTGTCTGAGAAACTGCCCCAGGAACCGCTGCAAGGTACTAAAATTTATGGAAAAAAGCACAAAAATGCTTCCATAACCCCTCACTGGCGTCATTATTGCACCTCAGTGCTGCTGCCCTGATAAAACAGAAATCAGTGTGTTTAATAACAGTGCAGAATGAAGGCTGTGGAGTACAGCAGTGGATAATTTGTCAGTGATTAGAAGGTCAATGGGTCAACTCAGGAACAACCCAGTGGCCTCACCTGGGGGGAGCCCCGTCTGCAACGGGAGAAAGCCCCTCCTTTGTCCTGGCTATGTCACCATGGAGCCTTATCAAAATAGAGCTGGGACTTATCAGTCACGAGGGAGGCAGAGCCAGGTGACTGCAGAGTCCCTCGGCAGGGCCTGCAATTCCCACACTTCGCTTGAAACCCTTCAAAAAACAAGAGTTACTTTTCCCCCAATGTAAATATTTCCCCCCCTTTTTCTTTAAAAAGGCTCTATTTCTTTCCCCCCTTTTCATCACAAACTTTTTATGGGATTACATCACTTCTGCAGGGATATTTTTTTTATCACAGTCATCTCAAATGGGGAATTCTGCAGGAATAACAAGGTTTTTGCTCGATCCAGTTCGTAATCCCGGCACCACTCACTGCTGATCCCATCCTGGGTAACTCCAGGTCTGCTAAACACGATGCTGGTCTCATCACTGAATAAAACCCTGCAAAAATAATGCTTCTTGAGACCCCAGAAAGGTGAATTGGTACCTTCCACCCCTGGAACTCAGAGTTCTGTGTTTTTCTGCACACCTTTGCTGGTGTCACCGGCAAGGGACAGCCACGCTCCCCACACGGTGCTGGGTTTTGGGGACAGCAGCTGTAACCAGAGAGGAAAATCCAGAGCTGGGAACTGCAGGCTCATGGAATTTCTGGGCATTTTCACATATTTGCATATCCATTGTAGGGGCCAGGATTTGTGTGCACCCAGCCCACTTCCAACTATCCCTCTGTGTGTGCAGTAATGTCATTTATAGAGGCTGCAACTCAGAGCAAGCCCCTCTTGTACCAGGGGCCAGAGAGACAAAACTGCACAAAATCCATGCCCAGGAGGCTTCAGACCTGAACAGAAAAAACACAGATGAGAGCCTAAACCCTACAAAACCAAACCCTAAAGATGTAGTTTGGCCAAGGGGATGGAGTGAGGGCCGTGGGTCGGCCTGGGCTTTTACTAAATCCTATTTTAAAGCATTTGATGCAAACTCCCTCTCTGCTTTTCACTGCTGGGGCTCCCAGGAGCTGAGCCCAGTGCCAGGGATGCTGTGGTGGGCACTCAGGGCTACCTGGGCACACAGCAGTCCTTGTCCTGATCCTTCTCAGGAATCCCACAGGGCAAGAATGATCCTACAAAATGCTGAGCACGTTTCCTGGGAGCATCCCATCCTGTCAGCGAATCCCACAGAGCTTCCCCTGCCCTGAGCACTGAGCTCAGAGTTCCACAAAGATCACAGGTGTCACCTTGGCACAAGTTCTCCTAACAATGTGTTTAAGGTATCATGTGACCCGATATTCCTGCGGCCCTTTCAAAATTTAATTCAGTAGTAGGCAGCAAAGACCAGTTCTGGCCTTTGAAAAGGTTGAAAGTTCAGTTATGCAAATCCTATTTATTATTTAAATGTAAAATAATAATTAAAAAGAATATAAGTTTATCCCATTCATTTTTAGCATAGATTAAGGAAGGTTGGACATATTAACAACGATTTTCAGTGCACATGAGCACCCACAGCAGCAGGTAAAGCAGCTCTGTTTCATGAGATCAGGTTCCATCCAGAGTGAAGGGACAGAAAAGCTGAATTTGAATTGATAATAACATTGTGACTTGAGCTCCAAGGAATTCCCTCCCCCCCACACCCCCACCTTTATTTTTTTTTCCTTTTTTCCTTAAAATAATTAAATTGGATGAGGCAAGATACCTGAGCAGCGAACTTTTCCATTTCTCCATTACCAAGGAAATAAAATCTAGCAACAACTTTATGCAAAAGCTTGTGTTCTATGCCAGTGGGTCAGTGGCCAATTTAACCATAACAAATAATAGTCTAGTCTTTCAAAGTTTCAACTATTTTCTTTCTTTTTTCCCTTTTTTTTTTTTTTTTTTTTTTTTCAAAGGGCAAAAAGAATCCGAGTGCTGGGAGACAGTTTGGATTTCCTCGGCGTCCTTCCCCTGCCAAGTCGCGTTCTCCCTCTGGCTGGTGACCACATCTCCCTGTGAACATCTGCAAACTGCAGCTCCAGACAGCCCCGCTGCAGCAGGCCCTGACAGCAGCCGGGGGCAGCTCTGCTCTGCAATGATGTCATTCCCCAGCAGCTCGAAATCCAGGGAATATCCACATTCGGTGCCACTTCCAGGGCTTTGCTCTTTCTACAGCTCTGGTTGCAGAGGAGTTAAAATATTTCAGTTCTGAGTTAAGGAACAGTAAAAGTTCTCGTCCAGAGACGCTTTTTTCCTCCTTTCCGATAGTGATTGGCTTCCCCTGCACCTCTTTTGTTTTGAGAATTTTGGAGTATGCAGACTTGTGTAATGCGGAGATTGCTTCCAATTTAATTTAGTTGTTTTGTCTTTTATCATAATGGAAACGAGCACAGGATCCTTCCCAGGCTTTCTGCCACGAAAGAGGAGGCAGATTTCATCCCTGTGGTTCCCCAGAACGACGAGGGAGGGAGAGCAGGGGGAGAAGGATTAAATAAGATGCTCATGGAGGGTCAGACAGCAACTTCTGCATGGCCAACAAGCCCCAAAACTCTGCTCTTGGACTCTCTGAATTAACACTGGCAAAGAACCTGCTGGGTGTCATCCCCTAAGAGTCTAAAAGAACCCTTGAGCCCTTTCTAAGTTTTGGGGGTTTTTGTTTTGGCTTGGGTTTGTTGGTTGGGGTTTTTTAGGAAGAAATTCTTCACTTCAGGAGGGCTGGTGAGGCCCTGGCACAGGGTGCCCAAAGCAGCTCTGGCTGCCCCTGGATCCCTGGAAGTGTCCAAGGCCAGGTTGGACGGGGCTTGGAGCAGCCTGGGAAAGTGGGAGGTGTCCCTGCCCATGGCAGGGGGTGGAGCTGAATGATCTTCAAGGTTCCTTTCAACCCAACCCATTCTGTGACTCTCTTACTCCTGGAGAAGAGTGTGATAATGAGGGACCCGATGAGTGGATTCTCTGCTTTTGGATCTGAAATCCAGTGTGGATTCAGACAAAGATACCACACACTTTGCCCCTATTGCCAACAGATTTTCTCTGGGCATGTTTGGTGTTTTAAGCCTGTGCTGAACGGTGGGGTCAGTCACACTCAGTGCTTTGGGTTCTCAAATATTTCATTCCAGCTTTTTGCTGTTGACATTCCTTCCTGCAGGTCCATGGCAAAAGTGCTGCCAAAATCCAGAGCTACACCTTCCAAAATTCCCTGCAGGGACCTGGGCTTGGTCACTGCAGACACCACCACAAAGCAGTGCCTGGGCTGGACCTTTTGAAACAAACAATGGCTGATGGTTTCTCACAGAATCAATATTTGATCTAAAAATCATCTTTCAAGAGAAACACACAAAGGTTTCAGGATTTAAAAATATGTTTCTCACTTAACAGATCTTCCTACGAAGCACAAAATCAAACTACAGGTGCAAAGACAACCCTTGGGGGTTTCACTTCAGGTACACCCCAAACATAAGAATTTTTTGGACGGTCTGGATTCCAGGAGAGCTGAAGGTCACAAATCCCTGTGGAAGGGCACATTAGACATTAGAGCACCTGATTTTGGTGGCAGAGGTGCTTCTGCATGTGGAAGAGACTTGGATTTCATCACATTCCCAGCAGCCAGCCAGCCAGCCATCCTCCTATTCAGCCACATGAAAAAGTCCAAGAAATATCACCCTGAAAGGATGAAGCAAATCTTGAGGACCAGAAGATGTTTGATTATTTCTGACTCTGCTTCTGCTCTTACACACGCCAGGCAAATTCAGGATGACTGCCACCAACTGCAAGGGACTATGAATTCAGCAGGAAGGTTTTATCCCACTGGACAAAATGTGGGTCAGGATCAAACCGCCTAAACCTGCTCTTCATATGTGAATAAACATCTCAGTCATTGGTGGAGTGATTTCCACTGCAGTGCCTTGTCTTGCTTTTAATTCTTTCCATTTTACAGTAAAGTAGCTGAAATTCCTCTTGGAAAAGAGGAATAGTTACAGGAACTTCAAGGCACACAGATCCATTGTGGAACAAAACCGAATTGTTAACAGCACCCTTACACCAACAACAATCAGAGAAAACCAGGCAGAGAATTCACCCCCTGGGAATTCTGGCCACCGTGATGACAGGACACCACATCCAGCCTGCAATCCCGTGGGCATTCCCTCCTTCTCCTGCACATCGGGTGTGAATCATCCCATGTGCAAACACAGCCCCAGGGCAGACACAGCCCTGCTTCAGCCAGGAGCCCCTGCGGGACCCACAGCTATGGCTGCACCAGGTTCTCAGTGCGTTTTTACCACTCCTTCACAAAACACCCGAGGATTTGAGGATACACAACATGAAATCAGCACATTCAGAAACTTCTCCAGAGGCGTTTCCCAACAGGCTGCTGCAGCCACGTGATCTGATCATCCCTGTCGAAAGGAGAGCGCGGATTACACGAAATCCCAGAGTTACATTGAATTAAGAGACGCTACAAACATGGCAGGAGAGCCCCACTGGCCGATGTGTGGACTAAATTCAAATACCTGTCCCTCGTTCCCTTGGCCAGCTTGTGAGCCAGAGCTCTCAGTGATTTGCTGGAAACCCCTGCAGAGCGCCAAGTTGCTGATTGCACGGCTAAACTCTTCTCTAAACATGATTCAGCAAGACCCAGCCTGCACCCCTGGAAGTGCAAGAGCTCCTCTGCTCCAGGGCTAAAGGGGTGGAGAGGAGAGAGAAGGAAACCCACACACAACACAACACAAACAGAGCCAAACCCTGCGGAGGTATTTGTCCACCTGCTTGGACTGCACAGGACTGGAGCAAAGCAAACACAATCCCTGGGCTATCAGCAGATAGCACAGTTCATGGTTAACTTCAAGTAGCACAGAACACACCTCTTGAGAAACAGCAGCAGCTCAAACAACTTCAGAACAAAACTGAAAACACACCCACGCCCAGCACCTTCGGAAGGGTGGATGTCCCTGGCTCCCAAAAACCAGAACTGAAAGTACACGAGGTCACTGCTGCTGTACTTACGCAGCAACGTGAGGACAGGGGAAAATGAAATGTTCTCTAATCCCTACCCAGAAGCTTTTTTCAGGTGCCTCATTTCCACTACTTTAAGCCCCAAAAGGCTTTCCAGCCTCTAGATCTCCACCAAGAACACAAATCTCTGAGCTGGTTCTAGCTCTGAGAAGGGTTTGCAGCGTGTTTGTGGGTGGGCCTTGCAGAGAATGGGCCTCTGAAATTCTCCAGGATGAACAATCACAATTCTCCCAGCCTTCCCTCACAGCAGAGCTGCTCCATCCCTCTGGTCATCTTGGCCTGCTCTGGATCCATTCCAGCAGCTTCCTATGCTGGGCCCCAGGGCTGGAGGCAGCTCTGCAGGTGGGGTCTCACCTGAGTGGGGCAAAGGGCCAGAATCCCTCCTTTCCTGCTGCCCAGGCCACGGGAACAGGGGTGTGGGACCAGCCCTGGACTCGGGAAGGTTCTGGGCTGGGGCATTTCCAGCCTGTAACCCACCAGCACCCCCAAGTCCTTCTCCCCAGGGCAGTCCTTGGTCTGGATTGATCCCTGATCTAGAGTGAACCCAGCAGCAGGGCAAATCTCAGGGAAGACAGCATTCCCACACACAGCATGCATTAGAGCCTGCTAATATCAGGATTACAGACATTAATACCTCCTCCAGTGGATATTAGTGTCGTGGGTTTGACCCTTTGCTGTGGAACACCCACCCTGACAAATCCCTCTCCTCACACACCAACCCTTTTTTTTGTTTTTTTTTCCCCAAGCCATCCTAAATGGAAGCCTATAAAATATCGTTATTAAAGTTTGGTCTGGGATTAGCAGGAGGGCAATAGCGCCGTGCCTCTCCATCCAGCACACACATTTCTTCCCCCTGATGATAAAGGAAGGCAGAGGGAGGTGATGGCTCTTTCCACCCCCCTGATTTATAACTGGCCCTGGCTATAGGTCAAAGGAATGAGCAGCACCTGGGGAGCGCTGCCGGAGCACGGCGGAGGCCGGAGAGCAACCCCAGAGTGCAGGGGAGATAACTACCCCGGCTGGGCAGACAAATTAGATAATTAAATGGAAACAGGCGAGATAAATTGCACTTTCTTAATTGGGTTATCAAGAAACAATGGTGACTATGAATGACCTCACTGTCTGTGTAGTCTAACACTTCTCTCTGTAGGAACTAGGAGGGAGTTATTCGTCTAGGCCAGGGTTATTGTTGGCCTAGAAAATGAATGTTTAAGAACAACTGGGTTTTTTCCTCTCACCAGAAGCCATTGCAGATAAAAATCTTAGGTCTGCTGATTTGGAAGTGGGAGCGTGCATGGGATGGAAGGAAAAGGATTGCACGAACCTGGGAGTAGATGTCTCACCAAAGTGAGCTGAAGTGCAGGTCACTGGTGATAAATCTGGGCTTGCTCACACCCACCTGAAATGGTTGTGTGCTCTGTGTGTGTGTGCAGAGAGAGACAAAACGCTGCAGGGCTCCTGAGATGCTCCAGAGAACGCAATGGGCAGAGAGCAGGAGACTGGGAATGAGTCAGCCCCAGCCAGGCCAAAAAAGGACCCATAACTGGGATTTTATGGCTCAAACCTTCCCTCCACTACAGAGTCACAAGTGTGGATCTTCTTCATGGAAGTTGGCACTGGGAGAGGGGAGGACAGGGAAGAGTGGACAAGTTCTCAGCTTCTCCTTGACCACCAGTGGTGGAGGTGAAGGGAATGAACAGACTCAGGGCCACGGGATCCAAACCAACCCGTGCTGCAAAATCAGGATATTCTGACCTGGACTCCTGCTGCAAGGCCAGGATCAGACACTTCATCACACTCACCTTGGCCCTCCTCACTACCTGCTTGGCCTAAAGGACACAAAGGAACTTGGCTCCTGGCTGAGCCTGGCTAAAAGACCATCAAAAGCTCTAATGCCAAATAAAATCTCCTTTATTCTTTCCTTACAGGGCCCTGCACTACACAGGTTTGGTATTTAGCAAAGAAATATTCACAGGAACGAATAATTCACAAAAAAGGCTTCACATTCACCTGCATTGCCAGACAAGGCAAGGTGGCCACTGATTTCTTATTTTTACAGCCCTGGTGAAAACAGACCTAGGAAAACATTGCTCCAAAAACGAGCCTGTGCAGACTGAGCCAGGCAGATCCTGCGCCGTGTCACCACTTCAGCAAAAATTGAATTACACCCACTTCTTACTATGCTGCTACACAACAGAGCCTAAAGCCATCCAAATCCACTATTTTTAAAACATTTTGGATAATGTCAGGATCTCGATGCTATCTGTGGAGCTATCATTCCATCAAGCTCAGATCCTGTTTGGAAAAAAAAAAATTAAAAAAAAAAAAAATCATATCCAGAAGTCCTTTGGAGCAAACCATACCAAACAACTCCCATGCTCACAGGACACAGGGAGCAGGGGTGGAAAGCAGAACGTGGACTTTCAAAGAGCATTTGGAAGAAAGAACAAGCATATGGCTTATGTTTAAAAACCTCTCTTGATTCAACAACCCCGAGGCTACGGGGCTGCCTTGAAGCCCCCCGGTGTGGGTTGTCTGCGTGCTGTATTTTGTTAAAACAGCCCCTTTTACCCTTCACTGAGCTAATGAACATTGTGATCTTACTCGTGCTCAGTTATTAACATGCTGGAATGGATTCTAATTCCACACACGCTTCCATGTACCCCTGGTCCCCATTTACGACGTCGAAAGTTGCCGCACCCGCCCAACCTCCTGGCAGAAAATGTACTGCAGGATGTTTGCAGCTTGTTAGCTTGAACTTGAAGCAATTCCTCAAAGGCTCTGCTACCTAAAGCTACTTTTACTCAAGGTTCCTATTAAGGTACCACGTTCTCCCTCCTTATTTTTATTCAAAATGACAGGAAACCAAAAACATCGAGTGTGGACCTTCTCTTTAAGCCTCCAAGAGATGTCATGAAAAGCATAACTAAGGGCTGCATCCAAGGATTTAAATATTCCAGCTCTGGAAAGGCCACTGACATCCTTCAGCTGGTTTCCCAGAATGGGGCACATTTGGGTGTTTTGAGACCCAAACAATAGCAGGGAAGAGAAAGGAAGACTCTTCCGCTTCTTCTGCACCTCGAGTTCAAAGATCTCGAGCACTCGGGCAACGCCCACACCCTCACTGCAGCAGGCAAGGAGTGACATCCTCATTTTCAGCAATAAACAGCCTGAGGCACAGAGAAAAACTGATCCTATGGCTCCTAGATGATGCATAATTGGGGGGAAAAATTAATATGAACAAAAAAGCCATGGAGTGGTTGACCAGTCACACGCTCTGTGCACAGCCCGGGTCCCTTCCCGTGTCCCAAGCCATTAAATATTAACAGGCTGGCTGCAAACTGAGTGCTTTCTGAAAGGAAAGATGACAGGGCTTTCCACCTTGAGAAATATCAGGAATTTACTCCATCAGGCTCCAGTTCCCTCCAAGCCCCTCAGGATATTGGCTGCCTGGTTGGATCTGCTGCAGAGAACAGGGGCTGAGAACATCCCAGTTCTCCTTCTCTTGCTCTCCCAGGCAGAGGAAACCTCTCCTCTTTTTACTTTTCAGGGAATTCTGAAATGAGAAATTGTCCCCAGCATTTTTATGTGAATGGGTTTTTCTCTATTAGGGAGTGGAACTCTCTCCTCCCAAAAAAATTCCCAAAATATCTGAAAACAGCTCTGTTAAATCAAGCATCTCTACAGGCTGAGGTTTAACAAGGCAACTCTACAAGAATGAATATTAACGTGGCAAAGCCTTCTACTTTTATCTCATTACCATCAGACATCCAAACAAATCTTTCATTATTTACAACTTTGGATTTCCTGTGACTGCCCGTTTGCAAGCAGACTAATAATTACATTTAATTTTAGCTAAAGTCAGGTCATTTTACTCCTAAATTTTTAAAAATAAATTAATTAAATCATCCCCCTAGCTGCTGCCAGACAACTAAAATTTGCTTTTGAATCCATTCAGCCTCTTCTTAAAGGAACAAAGCCATGAACGTTCCCCCAAAAGCAGTATCCGTGATGGATAATTTCCCTTTATGTATGAGATCAATGGATATGGGTTCAACATAAAAATCCCAGTTCCCATTCGGGAGATTTACATGAACCCTCTGCAGTCCTACTTTATAGTCAAGCAGGGGAGAGTTAATTATTTCTCCAGAATTTATCTTCTAAATGGATATTCAGCAGCTCTGTTATTCACCCTACTTTGCAATGAACTCTGCACTTCCCTACTTTCCTCCCAGGAAGAGGCAATCGAAGACAAAAGCCTGCAAATGATAGACAAGGGCAGAGGCCATGTCCAACTTTGATATCTTGTTGATAACGTATTGTACAATTAGATCAATTTGACAATTTCCATTATGGCTGATAAAATATTTATCGAGCCTTGGAGATGATGTCTGATCCCTGCGCCATTTGTTTCACTAATGGGGGAGATATTTACCAAATCAGGGGAAAGCATTCAAATTTCACATCCTCATAGCCTCCCCAACATTAGATTTGCAAATTACTGGCTGAAGCCATAAATTACAGCAGAGCACAGCCAGGCTGATGCCAGGCTGACAGGGTAGGTGGATGGCTGGCGATGACATTGTTTCACAGGAGCATTAATCATGGCAGGAAAGAAAATACTCTCAAATTGGTCCATAAGTCTAAATATTAAGGAATGGGAAGCGGGTTGCCGGGAGATAGCTTTAGCTGCAGCTGGAAAATTAGGAAATGAAAAACCCTTTCTATTATTTAACAAATCATCTTAATAATGTTTTATGCCGTAGTGCCAGCAAGCAAAGGAAATTCCTATTCTTGCCCATTCGCTCTTTATCCTCATTGCTCTTTAATAGGAATATTAATAATCTGAGGATTGGTGCAGATGTAGCCCGAGCTGTATTTTTCTTCTGCCGTAGCTTAACTAAAACCAGGATAAATACTGGAGGAAAATAGAATTTTGATTTCCATGTTTAAACCGTTTGCTTTGTCAGCAGCACCAACGGGGGCTTTAGCTCCTCTTCTGTTCTGCTCAAGGTCAAGCACGTGTTTACTTTCGTGCAGGCCAAACTTATTAAAATCCCACAAATCAGATAAACAGCAGAACCCAGCTTACCACGGATGAGAGGGGGGTCTGTAATCTCAGAGGAAAAAAAATACAGGTATCATTATTGTTTAAATCCGAGCCCTGCTGATTAATTTAAGAGCAAAGCACCACCTTTATGGGGGTGATTAGACAAGGAACAGCTTCAAATGCTCCGTGCTCAGGGCACTGTCAGCCCTGAGCCTCCCAGCACCCTGGCCCAGGGAGGCTCAGACACCCCTAAAATAAGTTGAAGGTGACACATTTGTCTGGCAGACATAATTAAAGGTCTAATGTTGGTGCTGGAGGTCAGAGTTGTGGAGTCCTAAGGCAAAATCACTTGGAAGGAAGGAGCTCGGAAATAAGGGAATGAAGAATGAGGCTGCTCAAGCACCTGACACCTCTCAGGGAGTCAGAGGAGGGGATTCTCTCTACTCTGCTCTCGTGAGATCCCACCTGGAATACTGCAGACGGTTCTGGTACCCCCAGGATAAGGACATGGAATTGTTGGAGCAAGTCCAGAGGAGACCACAAAGTTCCCAAGGGCACTGGAGCATCTTCCCGATGGAGCCAGGCTGGGAGGGCTGGGAATGCTCATCCTGGAGAAGAGGAGGCTGTATGGAGACCTCACAGCACCCTCCAGGATCTGAAGGGGCTACAGAGAAGGAAGAAGGACTCTGGACCAGGAGCTGGAGCAGCAGGACAAGGCAGGGGTGGGTTCAAACTGAAAGAGGGGAAATTTAGGTTGGATATTGGGAAGGAATTGTTCCCTGTGAGGGTGGGCAGGCCCTGGCACAGGGTGCCCAGAGAAGCTGTGGCTGCCCCTGGACCCCTGGAAGTGTCCAAGGCCAGGCTAGAAGGGGCTTGGAGCAGCCTGGGACAGTGGAAGGTGTCCCTGCCCATGGCAGGGGGTGGAATGGGATGATCCTTAAGTTCTCTTCCAACCTAAACTTTCTATGATTCAAACCAAACTTGCAAAGTTTTGTCTCTCAAGCCTGATGTTCAGTTTTTCCTACCCTTCACCAGCAAAAACAGGTCACAGAGTTCAGAATTCCCAGCAGGACCCCAGCTGCCCGGGGGCTGTGCCTCAGTGGTTCCCACCAAAGGCTGGATTTCCAACAGAACTCCACACCCAGGGCATACCCACATCTTTGAGAAACTCCAGCTGTTATTCAGTGCCTAAATGGCATTTGGCCATTTTGGTCTTTTGGACACACCACTGGGGTTAGACATCTATTCTCCCTTTGAAAATCCATGGAAAATTTAGAGCAGAATTCATAAAGGACTTTGAGACTGAGCAGGGAAGTGCTTGCTCAGTCACAGCATCGAATAAAATGCTAAGGAATGGGTTTGCCTCAAGCTTTGCTTCTGTCAAAGCCTTCAGCACTATCTCTGTCTGCTGGATTTGTGGGTTCCATCAGAAGGAGCAGCACAAGGTGACCATAATGCTCTTCTGTTGTGTAGCTCCTCCTCCCCTTCCCAAGGGAAGACGTAATTTCCTATTTTCACTGGGGAAAAATGTCTTAATCACCAGGGCCTGCAGACTGTCAACCTTTCCTGCTGGAGCAGCTCCTCCTGCACAAAGTGGGACAGCAGGAAATTGTCCCCGTCAGTTGAATTATTGCCTGAAGGTTTAAAGATGCTCTTCCTGTTGATAGACTGGGACCGAGTGAAATAATAAATAATAGCTGTATTTCCTCAGCAGATTTTTTGAAACCCAAAGAACCTTTATATTCAGCATCACCAGAACAGATGAGGTGATGACAAACAAACAGGAGATGCTTCATCCCTCAGGTGAGCACCCAGTAAAGAGGGGCTTTGTGTCGGTGAGTTACACAGGCAGCACATCCCAAAACAGGGCCAGGTTTTGGGGGCATTCTGAGGATCCACATCTCTCCCTGCACACCTGGAGCACTGAACTGGATGGTGCTTTGAACCTTGCCAGCTCCCACTCTGGTTCCTCTGCTCCACACCACACCTGAGCAGTTTTCACTGGTTTATACTTCCCTAGGACTGTAAAATGTATTTCCCTTAGGCCTGTAAGCTGTATTTCTGTTAAACCTGTGAGATGTGTTTCCTTAGGCCCATAAGATGCGTTTTCCTTAGGCCTTAAGGCGTTTCTCTTAGGCCCATAAGATATGTTTCTTCTAGACCTGTAAGATGTGTTTTCTTTAGGCCTGTAAGATGCATTTCTCTTAGGCCTGTGAGATGTATTTCTCTTAGACCCAAAAGCTGTATTCCTTTTTGGGCTGTGAGAGATGTTTCTCTTAGGCCCATAAGATGTGTTTCTCTCAGGCCTGTAAGATTCATTTCTTAGCACAGGACACCTCTCAGGTGACCTCTCCATTTTGAGAGGTCACATTTCAGCACAGGAGAAAATTCACATCCAAGCTCTCTGCCAAGCCCTTGTCACCCTTGTAGATTTGTTGTATAAAACAAGAGCTGGTGGAAGCTTCTTTTAGGATGCTCTGGGATTCAGAAAAAAGCTGAACTTCATGCTGCCAACATCTTAAAATCTGGCACAGCTTCCCAAAGGCACCTTCATGCTCATGATTATACATTTTGCCAGACCACCACAGACCCAAACCAGCAACAAATCCCTGTTCCTTCCACCCCCTGACACCCTCACCCAGCAATTCCCAGTGGCAGGGGAGAAGTTGCTAGACCTTTAAGAGGGAAATCTCTGGGCAGCGCTGCCTGTTTGGTTTGAGATAGCAAAGTTATTGTCCTTTGGGCTGTCTGGCAGCCCCTTGTGTCCCTTGGATTTATCTCACACACATGATGCAGCTTTGTGGAAGGGATCGGGAGGGACTTTGCATTCCTCTGGTGGGATGATATGAGTTTGTATCTAAATCTGTTCCATATGACCCACCTCACATGGTCGGTGTCTCGCCGATTCACTTGGAAAGGTCAAGGAGGGTTTGAGCTGAGGCTTCAAAGTCAAGGGGTTTGTTAATAAAAAAGAAAACCCTACTGATGGAATTAGGACTTCATAGAGGTGCTGTGAACGCTCCTTGTTCTTTTGCATTGATAAATTTTGGGGATGGAACAGGCACAGGTGAGGCTTCACCTGTGGGACTGTGGGTCCAGCGCTGAGAGTCTCACAACCTTCCCACCTTGGAAGAGTGGGAAGCCTTAAAACAATCTGGGATAACTGAAATCCTTCCAAGTCCCACAAAATCTGCTGCATCAAGAGGGTTTCTCACCAGGTTTTTAACAACTAACAACAGTTTCTGAACTAACCGAGACACTCTTGCTTTGTTCCTGGCCCAGCAGAACCTGGAAGCTCAAAGCTGCTCAGAGAAGTGAACCAAAACCTACAAAATTTAGAAATTAAACACATTCAAAACCATTCCTAAAAGCCTCCCAGGTCACTTGTCTGAATAATGAGCTCCTGGGAACCAGTGGCAGCGGCTGGGGCCAGCACTGACCCCAGGTTTGTTGAGCAGGGTGCCCTCCTCATGCCATAACCTTGACATTCACATCAACACCTCCCAACAACAAACATCTCACAGGGGATTTATCTCTGGCAGAGCAGTTCTCCTTTCTCTGGACAGCACAGCCTCACACCGAGTGCCTCTGCTCCACTCCCATATATATTTTTGGGATATGATGGCAGACATCATACCCCAGACGACCAGGATCAGTAAAGCAGAAAACAGCCAAGATTTTTGCAAGGAGAGAATTTGAGGGAGGGGTGTAAAGTACGCCTGAGATTCTTTTATTGTATGCAACGATTCCTAGAATTTAAATCTCTCCAAAGGGTTGAAATTTCAAATCATGAAAAATAAAGCAGAGAAAGGAATGAGCAGAGAATTAAGTTTGCAGCCAGGGCTGCTGCATTTTCTGATTGCCAGGGTCTGAAGATAAAATGTTTAGAAATATTTCTCTGAGGTTCTGATTTCAGGAAGGAAAGGAAAGGAAAAAAAGGAAAATCAAGCTTATTTTTAACCAGCAGGTAAAAGGAAGGTTCGGGTAGCTGGTTTCAATCTTATTGTTTCTGCTGAAATTATTCGAAAATTCGCTGTGCTGCAGTTCTGTGCTTCACCTCTTCGGGGGATTTGTAGGTAACATGGAAATACCTGGCTCTCATCAGCCAATACAACCCTGCTAATTACCAGTGATCCTCAGACACTGGTGCTGTTTAATTCCAGCCCTCAAAATACAAACCAACCAAAATAAATCTATGAAAATCACCATACTTTAAAAAAAAAAAAATCCATATTGGCATTGGCTGGGATGATTTGAGGTTCTAATGCCTGAACACAGAGAGGCAATAGGAGAATTCATTCAGGAGCACTATTAGAAAATCTGATTATTTCTACCAGTTTGGATGGTAAAATCCATCCAACCTCTCTAAGTCAGGTTTGACACGTCCTGCTTCATCCTTGGTCCACAGGACTCACACAGAGCCCAGCCAGGAACAAGAGGAACATTTTTAGGACAGTGCCATGGGGCTGAGAATTACAATCATCATTTGAAGTCCCCGCAGTTCACGAGTAGCTGTTGTCCCCTCAGACAGGACACTAATAGATCAACAACTGATTAACCATCTCCAAAATCAGCACCTTCACCTCCTTCCTGATGCAGACACTTAAAACATTTCCAATTTCCAGGTGCCTGAAGAATCACAGCCGGTTTGGGTTGGAAGGGACCTTAAAGCTCATCTCATTCCACCCCCTGCCATGGGCAGGGACACCTTCCACTGTCCCAGGTTGCTCCAAGCCCTGTCCAGGCTGGCCTTGGACACTGCCAGGGATCCAGGGGCAGCCACAGCTTCTCTGGGAATCTGTGCCAGGGCCTCCCCAATCTCACAGGGAACAATGCCTTCCCAATACCCAGCCCAGATCCTTCCTGTGCCCCTCCTTCAGTCTGAACCCATTCCCCCTAAGCCTCTCACTATCTGCCCATATAAAAATCCCTCTCCTTCATTTCTAAGCCATTCCAGGTACTGGAAGGCTGCAGGAACTTCTCCCCGAAGCCCTTTCTCCTCCATGCTGAACATCCCCAGCTCCCTCAGCCTGTCTGAAGCTCTCAGAACCCCCGAAGGTGAGGTTTTGGAACTTGAATTCATTTCAGATGCCACATGAAGAGGCAGGAGCCAAGGTGGCCTCTGTGCCACACCTTTAGAGCAGATCAGTGCTCACACAGCAAACCCAGGGCTCCTCCACACCAGCCCTGGGGACACCACCCCAGTTTTTCCCCTCGTTTAGAGAAAGCTTTCACAAACTCCTCTCTCCAGCAGGCCTGGTGGGTGGCCAGTGTTTTCCCTGCTGCACTGGCAACTCCAACTCCNTGCCTAATCTCTTTAAATTTAATCTTTACTTCTTGAAAAATCTGAGCGCAGATGCTTAGTGCCGGACTATGTTCCATTAGACTAATTAGGTCAAGATTACCTACAACGGTATGAGTCCACCAACTCAATTTAAATTCCCTCCCTCCTGTCCCTAAACTTGCACTGTGTGGAATTTTGCTCCCATTTTCTCTCTGCTCCCCCAAAGAGCACGAAGTGTGTGGGCAGCTATTAAAAAAAAGAGCCCATAAAGAAAGAAACACCTGAGTGAATGAATACCAAAGGGAACCACAGAGCCTTGGAATGGTTTGGGTTGGGAGGGAACTTAAAGCTCATCCAGTTCCATCCCCCTGCCATGGGCAGGGACACCTTCCACTGTCCCAGGTTGCTCCAAGCCCGGCCTTGGACGCTGCCAGGGATCCAGGGGCAGCCACAGCTTCTCTGAGCACCCTGTGCCAGGGCCTCCCCACCCTCAAAGGGAAGAATTCCTTCCCAATATCCCATTTAACCCTGCTCTCTGGCAATAGGAAGCCATTCCGCCTTGTCCTGTCCATGTAAACAATGTCTTTCCACCCTTCCAGTCAGTTCCTTCAGGTCCTGGAAGGCCAAAATTAGCTCACCCCAAAGCTTCTCCCCTCTACTGTGGACAACCCCAACTCTCCCAGCTTTTCCTCTCAGCAGAGCTGCTCCATCCCTCTGATCACCTTGGTGCCTCCTCTGGACTCTCTCCAGCAGCTCCAGGTCCTTCCTGTGCCCCGAACTTGAGCTTCAACACCACTGCCTGTCCATTCCCTCTCCAGAGCCCCCAGGAGCTGATTTCACTGGTTCTGTGAAATTATCCCCACAGAAATCACCAGTTCAGTCAAAAGGACTCGCTCTGCTGCGGCCTGGCTGGCCCTGAAGGTGCGGAGAGGAGGGGAGCAGCCAAAGGGACGCTTCAGAGGCTCAGCCCCACCTGGCAGGAGCAAGGACAGCTGAGGTCAGGCTGGGCAGGCAGAGCAGCACAGCTGGGACAGTTTGCTGGCCAGGTGACAGGAGCAAGGGGGTGACAGGAGCAAGGGGGTGACAGGAGCCCAGGAGTGACAGGAGCTCAGGGGGGACAGGAGCTCAGGGGGTGACAGGAGCTCAGGGGTGACAGGAGCTCAGGGGGGACAGGAGCTCAGGGGGTGACAGGGACACTGCCCTGACCCCCTGCAGCAGCCCTGAGGTGCCCTTTGCCACCTCCTGCCTCTCACAGCAAAACATTTCGAAGAAAAGCAGGAGCTGCAATGGCTGCTTTAAACATTTCATTGCAGAATTATGGAATCACAGAACATCCTGAGCTGGGAGGGACCTGCAGGGATCATCCAGCCCAGCTCCTGGCCCTGCACAGATACCCCGACAGTCCCACCCTGTGCATCCCTGGGAGTGTTGTCCAAGCTCTCCTGGAGCTCTGGCAGCCTCGGGGCCGTGGCAGCTCCTGTTCCCCTCTGTGGAGGGGACGGTGCCACGGAGTGACCTCAGAGAGGCAACATGGCTCCAACACAGGCACTGAGGGTGAAGGTTATTCCTGCTCACTAAACCAGCACTGCAGAGTGAGGTGGGATCAGGTGATTTACTCATCTGTTGATAGTTTCAAGGTTTTTTTCCTCCAGATACAAATTTAATGTTTGGAACGTTTTCACACTCTGTTAAAATGCCTGAAACAAGCCGGAATAATTCCATGACAAACAACCCCGGGAGGAAAAGGTGTGAAGTCCCCGGTGTGGGTCAGGTATCACTGGGCTGGGTGTTTGCTTCTCCCTCTCACAACCAACTCCTGATGACCAGAAACAACCCTCAGGAAAAGCTTTATCAGAAATTCTGGTTATCTTCAGGGTAAAGGCTTTGAGAAAGTCAAAGGTTCCCCAGGATTTAAGCAAGAGCAAAGCCAGAGCAGTTCATTTTTCATCCCACAAATGTTTAAACACAAGCATAACTTTACACACTCATTCACCCAGTGATGCGTATCAAATGTGGGCTTGTCATTTCCTTTCCTTAAAAATATGTTTTATCCGACTTAATGTGGAATTTATTTAAGACACAAGATCAGTTATTAATATGTTCTTTCAATTTCGAGGAGATATGAATATCTCCTTTGGCTGCACAGCATAATAGTCCATTTATCAGCGAGGGAAACCTCTGGAGGGATGAGATTTTTTTTATTTCAAATACACTTTAGCAGTTATTGGAAAAGATTCAGCGTTTTTCTGGGAGAAATATGTCATTAAAGCAGAAAGATGAGGGAAATGCTTGTATGCAACACAGGCTTTTCTCTGATAGCAGCCTGGTGCCCGTCTGGACAGATCCCTGAAGACACAAGAAATCCCAATTAAATCATGAGTGCGGAGCTCTGCCTACATGGAGCTGATGTCTGGATCAAGACCTTGGAATGTCAGCTTCGAAATTTCCCTGGCAATTGCATCACACGGCCTCCTGATACGAAAAACTCGAGTGCAGGCAGGCATTTCCCTCCTCTTTCTATTTTAGGGGCTTGTACCTCTGAGGGCAAAATAAAAGGAAGACAAAGATGACGACAACAGAAACCACCCAAGTCCAAAAAAACCTCAACAAACAAACAAAAAGCTGCTGCATTCAGCAGGAAAAGTGTGAAAGGAGGGGATCTGAGGGGTCAGTGAGCCAAGGAGTAGCTGATTAAGTTCAGTCTGATAATATCCTCCAATATTTCAGTCAAATCTGTGGCATGAAACACGCCATGAAATACAACACATATTTGATCTCTCTCACACTAACTCCGAGCGAGGCAATAAATATTTCCCTACAGAATAATTTCCCTGTAAGCAGAGATTTACTGTAACCCAAATCACAATTTACTCATTTCAGAGCACTAAAAGCTCATCAGCCTCTCGCTAGAACTTGGATCACTGCAAGAAGATCCCACAGCACAACTCCCAGACAGTATCCATAGGAAAAAAACTGCTATAGATGTTTTATCCACTGAGTTGGGGGCACGGGGCTGATTTTTGTTCTCTCTGTAACCATCTAGAAGACAGGAAAAAATAAGATTATTAAAAGGAAAACAATAAACAATGGTGGCCTTTTAGCGACTGGGTGGTTATGTTTAGAACTAACATTTCCAAACTAAAATTGACAGGAACTAAACACAATCAGGCTCGGGTCAAACAAAACTTCTGCGAGTAAAACAATGCAAACTCTACCGGCTCCAGCAGAATTCCCTGCCTTGGAAAGGTTAATTCGCTCTCCTCGCTCGCACGAATCCATAAAAAATGACGTGTTTGCTGCACGGAGAAGTGGGGAAATAATATCTTCCCAATAAGCCAAAAAAATTACATGCAGCAAAGAGAATATAAAAGAAAAAGAGTGCGAGAAAGAATTCGGGGAAGGTGGGCTTCTGGCGAGTTCGAACACCGGCGTTAATGGATTTTTTAATAGCTCGGTGCCACGCAGTAATAGGGAAGCACCTGCCAAAAGCACGGCAAGGTCAGGCAGGTGTCACATCCACGCTACAGCCAGAGAAATTCTGTGAGCAGCGGCTCTGACCTTCCCCAGCACCACCCCTGAAGCGCTCTCGGAGCAGCACGGAGGGTTTATAGCTTGCTCTTTCCTCTAGCCCGTTTTCTTCTCTTTAAACGTGTTTGTTTTGTTGCACGCACCACCAGAAATAAACACAAGCACTTTGGGATGCCCACGCTTCTCCCCTTCCCCACCAGCCCTTCCCTGCTCCAGCTTCGGCCGCAATCCCACAATTATTGGAGGAGGGAGAGTGTCAGAACACACTCGGAGCGACTCAGACCCCACAGCAGGCAGAGCAAACTGCAGTGGGAGTGCGTTTGTGTAAAAATCCATCCCTGGGGGCTCCTCTGGCTGCCAGCAGCCGAGCAGGGAGCGTGGCTGGGCACCCCTGGGGGCTCGGTGCCCACCTGCCCCAGCTCAGTCCTGCAGAGAAACTCGCTTTGGTTGATCCGTTCCCTCTCATCCTCATCCCAAAACAGCCTCTTCTCCTGCCAGAGGGGTCCTGCCCGTGCCCGGATCTCTGGAACACAGGCACACGTGGGCGAGGGGCGGCCCTGGTGGCAGTGACACGCAGGTGCCACTTGGCTGGCCACGCAGCTGGCCTGGCCATGGCCCAGGCACATGGAAATGTGGAATGTCCTGAGCTGGAAGGAGCCCACAGGGATCATTGATTCAGCTCCTGGCCCTGCACAGACACCCCAGAATCCCACCCTGTGCCTCACAGCGGTGCCCAAAATGCTCCTGGAGCTCTTGAGGCCGTGCCCATTCCCTGGGGAGCCTGGGCAGTGCCCAGCACTCTCTGGGAGAAAAACCTTTCCCAAAATCCAACCTAAACCTGCCCTGACCCAGCTCCAGCCATTCCCTGGGTCCCGTCCCTGGCACAGGGAGCAGAGATCTGTGCCACCCTTTGTGAGGAAGCTGCAGCCCCCTGAGCTCTGCCCTCAGCCTCCTCCTCTCCAGCTGAACACCCCAAGCGCCCTCAGCCGCTCCTCGTGTGGCCCCTCCAGACCCTTCCCCATTTTTGCAGCTCTTTTTTTAGACACTTTCTTATCTCTTCTGGCTGCCGGGACACCCCTGCTGCCACGGCCGAACCTCGGTCCTCATCCCCCCGTGTGCTGACCCTCAGCCCCAGCCCCCTGCCCAGCCGGGGACCCCCGGCCGCCCTCCCCAGCCCCCCGAGCGCTGCTCCCCTCCAGCTCCCGGGGCAGGTCAGAATATTTAAACAGTTGTATATTCACAGGCCACAATGGAGGGACGAGAATTACCCAAGGACAGGGTTAGCCGTGCGATCAATGCATAATCAGATAACTGCTCCAGCTTTTTTACAAGTCTTTAAGCAAAGATCAGCCACTCAAATTCTAATTCCTTTTGCTAATTAAGCAGCCTGTTAATTGCTCTCGGGGTCTCTAATGCCATGTCATTATGCTTTTTAACAGCCTGCTTGACATCAATAGGGCTGCGAGCTCCACACAAACAAAGCGGGCACCCAGCACTTACTGAATTAGGCGGCCGCGGGCGCTGGCGCTGCGCCTCCCGCGGGCGGCACTTCGGTACCGCGGGACAGCACCGAGCCGGCCCTGTCCAACCTTCCCAGCGGGGCTGGACCCGCGGGCAGAGCCCAGCATCCCCCGCTCCCACCGTCCCCGCAGCCCCGGCTCGCCTTCCCCGGGACAGCCCCCGCGGGAACGCGCCTGACTCCATCCCCATCCTCGTCCCCGTCTCNCCCACCCCCGGCCCCGGGATGCTCTCAGCACAACACGTGGCTCCAGCTGAGCGACTCCGGTTTCCGCAGTGCCTTATCCCGCAGGAATTCCCCCGTGAGCCGCTGAGTGAGCGGCCGTGGCTGCCCCGCACAGCGCAGGGGCCGGGCCGGGAGCGAGGGGTGCCCTCACCCCACAGGGTGACATTTATTCCACGGGGACACGCACCCAAAGACGCGATTCCATGGGATTTTTCAATCCCACTCCCAGGAGGGGAAAGCTGCATCCAGCAGCGTGAAAGGCACAGGGCCCCTTCCCAGCAGGAGGAAGAGGCGTGTGAGGAATTTCTGTGCCCACCCCTGGCAGTGCCCGAGGCCCGGCTGGATGGAGCTTGGAGCATCCTGGGATGGTGGAAGGTGTCCCTGCCCATGGAACTGGATGAGCTTTCAGGTCCCTTCCAACCCAAACCGTTCCATGATTCTTTTGGAATTGCTCTTGGGGTGCCAGGGGTGCCCCCCAGCCTCCTCACCAGCCCATCCCAAACTGTGGGGCTGCAGAGCCAGGGGTCCCAAATTGCTGGCTCAGGCACAAGGCCACCACCACGAGTGGCTCCTGCCCCCTTGGGATGAAGGCAGAGGAAGGCCTGGGCTGAGGAAGGAGCCCTCGTGGGTCCAGCACCATCAGAGGGCTGTGGCAGAGCAAAACCTGCACTCCCACTGCTGGCACTGGGGACGTCTGATCCCAGCCTCAGCCCTCAGGCACTGCAAAACAGAGCCCTGGGNGCATCCCTATTCTCGGACCCGGCCCCGGCCCTCAGCCCTGTCTCCATCCCCATCTCTACCTCCATCCCCATCCCCTCCCCATCTCCACCTCCATCCCCATGTCCTCCCCATCGCCATCCCCTCACCATCNACCCCACAGGGTGACATTTATTCCACGGGGACACGCACCCAAAGACGCGATTCCATGGGATTTTTCAATCCCACTCCCAGGAGGGGAAAGCTGCATCCAGCAGCGTGAAAGGCACAGGGCCCCTTCCCAGCAGGAGGAAGAGGCGTGTGAGGAATTTCTGTGCCCACCCCTGGCAGTGCCCGAGGCCCGGCTGGATGGAGCTTGGAGCATCCTGGGATGGTGGAAGGTGTCCCTGCCCATGGAACTGGATGAGCTTTCAGGTCCCTTCCAACCCAAACCGTTCCATGATTCTTTTGGAATTGCTCTTGGGGTGCCAGGGGTGCCCCCCAGCTTCCTCACCAGCCCATCCCAAACTGTGGGGCTGCAGAACCAGGGGTCCCAAATTGCTGGCTCAGGCACAAGGCCACCACCACGAGTGGCTCCTGCCCCCTTGGGATGAAGGCAGAGGAAGGCCTGGGCTGAGGAAGGAGCACTCGTGGGTCCAGCACCATCAGAGGGCTGTGGCAGAGCAAAACCTGCACTCCCACTGCTGGCACTGGGGACGTCTGATCCCAGCCTCAGCCCTCAGGCACTGCAAAACAGAGCCCTGGGGTTTCAACCTCACAGCTCAACCTCAGGTCATCTTCTCATGGCTGCTTTTATCCCTGGTTTTGATGTGGACAAACTGAATTCATCCTTTTTTAATGTCTCCACCTTATCCTGCAGCAAAAGGCCTGAGCTGCCCTGCTCAGTGCAGGTTCCAGGCAGCAGGATCTGCTGAGCCCTGAGAGAAAAACGTGACCTTTAGTTATGAGAGGTCAAGTTAAAACTCTGCCCCTCTTCCCCAGAGCCTGAGAACTGCCCTTAGGAACCTCAGACTGATGTGAGATCACCCAAAACCACAGAGATCTTCCCCGGGAGCGAGCAGCCATCGTTCATGCCTCAAACAAGAAAGGAAGGAAAGCAAGAAAGCAGCCTTGATTTCCCTGCCTCTCAGGAGTAATGTTACAGAGATTTTGGCATCCTTACCACGCCAGGCTCTGCATGCCCCACGCTGCAGCTGAGGAGTCACTGTTACAATGCATGGAAAATATTTTCGGTTCCACTCAGAATGCATAAATTGTCTTATGTTGCAAAGCAGGGCAAGCCTGGGTAAAATACAAACCCAAGAACAAGTTGCTAGAGCAGACAGATCTGCACTGGAGCAGAGTCAAAGCAAAGTAACCAAACCAAGTGTGAGTCGCACTGGATCTGCCCAAACTCAGCTGTTATTTCAGCCTTTGTTTTTACATCATTTAAAGAAACTGCCTGAGGGCTGAGGGAAGAATCCTGCACACAAAGATGGATCCAAAAATCCGGGAGCACAAACAAAAAGAAGTCATATCCTAGAAATAAAACGAGTGTAGGCACAAACCATCCCTTACCAGTGTTTGTTTCTTTAGAAAACTGAGGTCAAAAATTTGAAAATGCTTATTCATATTCCTCCTTTTTCACCAGTGTGCAGCCCAAAATATATTCATGTGACTCAAGGGGATTTAATGGCCTCATATGGACAAAGCTAAGCACAGTCTGAAACCACAGGTACAGCAACTCAAAGTGAAAAGATTAAGAAATAAAAATTCTCCTAAACAAGTCATTAAAGCATATTTTTGTATTTTGCAGCAAAAACCAAAAATGCTTTAGTACTTGGCCAAATATTCATTTGCAGGTAGCAGGTATTGTAAAATGTTGAGCATCAATTAATCAAACAAGAAATAATTATTCTTAGAAGCTAAATAGGGATGACTCCTCTTTCCTCTTGAGGACCAGATGTTTGCTTTCCACTCTCAGGTTGTTACTGGCCCTCAGTGCAGAAATTTGGTGTTTGGGCAAAACAAATTCTAGCTGGGAGCTGACAAGGCTGCTCTTGGGATCTCGGGGCCCAGGGCTGTGACAGAAGGGATCTTTCAGCACATAGAAAGCAGTGCTTGGGGAGCTCTCACAGGTGATGAGAGGGTGAGTGACTCAGGCTTGGGGATCTGAGGCTGGGATTGCTGAGGGAGTGACCCCAGTCCCCTCAATGCTGCCCCTCTCCTCCTCGTCCTCGTCCTCGTCCTCGTCCTCGTCCTCCTCCTCCTCGTCCTCCTCCTCCTCCTCCTCTTCCCCCTCCCCACCCAGGATCCATAACAGACACACGCTGAGGTGACCCACTGGGTGCTGCCTGTGGCCGCTCATCTTTTTTAAGCCCCAAGCAGACAGAAAAAGTCTCAGGTACACCTGGCAGGAACTTTTGGCCAGGTTTTCTCAGTTTTTATCCAAAAGACCTCAAAGCAGCTGAAATTGTGGCGGCAAGGAGACCTGGGTTGGTGAGAATGGCAATTTTAACCAAGGTCCTTCTTGCTGCAGGTAAATCCTGTCAGGATGGGAAACACCCTCCCCAGTGCTGGGAGCTGGGGTTTGTTGCCTTGGGGCCACTGCTCCTGCCTAGGTGGAGTTGTTTTCAGGTGGGTCACAGGCTGAGGGAGACCCAGGCTCAAATGGGGAATTTGCCCTGTTTATTAAGCATTTTGGAGACCAAATCTGTCTGGATTTTGCTGTAAATGCTGAAAGTTGTCCACTTTGCAGGCAAATTTAAACCAAATTCTGCTCTTTTCTCAGGCCCAGTTGTTTGTTCCTCACTGTGCAGCTCAGCTGCACTCACACACCCCTTCCCCACTCCTTTTTCATTCTTTCCCCTTCTCTTCAGAGCAATCCATCTTTCCCTCTCCTCTTCCCCCTCTCTTTTCCCCCATTCCTTCCCCTGCCCGTTTTCCAGCGGCGGCGGCAGCAGTGCCCTCGCTCGCACTGACAGTTTCCATCTGGCTGCTCTCTCCCTGTGCTGCCTGGGAAACTCTCCGTGCTGTCCCCTTCCCCTCAGCGTTTCCTCCGGATTCTGGGATGCCTCGTTCTCCTCCAAAACCCAGGATGAGCCCAGAGCTCTGCACCCACGGCCTGGTTTTGTCCCGCTGCCACCAGCACAATTCCAGGTTGCTTCCCTTCACCCTCTGCCTTGTTTTGTTGCTCAAATCAACCTCTGCAGCTCGCATCAGACATGCCCAGTTAAATTAAAATGATAATTTTAATAAAGGAAATTAAATCAATTTTAAAAATTTAAGAATTAAAGACCCGTTTCAGTTTCGTTTCCATTTGTTTTTTGGGGAAATTTTGCTGCATCAGAACGGGGCACAGAAATATTTAACGTGTGCCTAAGGACCAGCGACTCCCGGTATCACCCAGAATTAAACCTTTGCTGCTGACTTAATATCTAATTTAAAAATGAGACAAATCAGCCAAAAAAACCCCACGTATCTGCCATCTCGACTACACTGCTGTCCCTAAGTGGAATTAATCTGAGGTCCCTGTGAATGCCCATTAATGCACAGATATTTATGTGACAGGTAAAAATGCACACACACACACACACACACACACAGAGAGAATAATTTTCTGCATCTCCCATGTCTGCTGCAGGATGGCAGCACAATTAAGTCACCGTGACGGAGACAATTATCCCCAGAGCCAGTAAAATGAGATGTCCACAGTGAGCTGCAGAGTTCTGAAACATGTGGGAATAGAGCACAGAAACTCTGTAGAGTCATGCAGCTAATGAGCAATAAATACACACTGGCACACCCTCATCAATTTTAAAGTCTCGGTATGAAAAGAATGTAATTAATTAAGATATGTTGATTTATAAGAGGTGACATAACAAGATGGATAGAGAAATCTTTTCCCTCCAATCTGTCATGGTTTCTTTCTAGAAGACGGCCCAGCACGTGATGGCCTCTCCTCGGGCAGTCACAGAAACCCCGAGTTGGGCTTTAATTCCCCCCACCATCCTAAAGAACTCAAGCTTCCTTTTCAACACTCATTTGCATTTGGCACAGCTGTATTTAAAGCGAAACCATTTTAAAGACACAAAACGGGGGGGAAAAAAAAAAAAGAGCTGAAAAAAATTATATTTAGAAAAAATCCTTTCCACTTTCCCCCGTCTTACGTTTCTGCACATGGAAACACAACCCCATTTCCCTTTCTCCCTCCCAAGTCAGATGACTTTTTTGTAACTTGGCACACAGACAGTCTGGTATAAGACAGGGCTGGAGCATTTGTTGAGTCAAGATGTTTAATTTTTTTTTCCCCCTCACATAATGATCCTTTTTTCCCTCCAGCCACTTGAGTTTTGTTTATGTTGCTTGAGCCCTAAACTAATACATGAATTCTCCTCCCTGCCAAGATGACGGCAGCGGCACCGGGCGGGATGAGCCAGAGGAATACACTCGTTTTTAAGGAGAGAAAGTATTTTAAAAGCCTTTTTCTCCAGTTGTGACAAATTAAATGCATTAAAGGAAACAACTGCTGTTGCTACCGGGCTCCGAGGAGGAACTCTATTTTCTTTGCAAGCACTTGACTTTTGTGAGGGGGCACTTTGCTCCTGTGCCAACTCTGGCTTATATTTTATTATTCTTAGAACAAAAGGTTGCAGTACTTAGAATTGGGGAAGTTGTGCTCAAAGAGACGGAGCCATCAGATAAATTTGATATCATAGAGTGGTTATAAAAGGTGGGATTTTTAAAGCAAGAAGAACCGCTTCAATGTATTGGGTTTATCCTGTCAGGAGAAGATGGATGAGAAGTCCAGCTACTTTCACTCAGGCCAGACATGTAAACCTTGTACTTAATGACTGATGAGCAAAATTTTTTCTCTTCCGAGTGCAGATGGGCAAATCCCTCGCAATGACAAAACACAAGAAAATCTAATTTTACCAGGAGAAAGCAGCGCACTGTCCAAGCTTTCCCAAGCAAGAGCTTTAGGTGCTTGTTGAAGGCAAAATAAAAAAAACTTAAAAAAAAAAAAAAGCCAAACAACATTTCTTCTAATGTGATCCATACTCTACCACATGCACATTTAATATAAAAGTTATGTTTGATATATGCCGCCGGAGCATTTTTCTATTTTAACTGAAAGCCTTTTGTTCTGTCAAGATTATGGGAGGATTTGCTTTCATTTTTCATGATGTTTCACTCAATACATCACCAACATTAGCAGGGCTTAATAAGCACCCACCTTCTCCTTCCCCCTGCCCTGCCCTGGCCCTTTTGATGCCCATTGCCCCACACCCCTCAGCTGTTGCCCACACTTTGGGACGTGGCCTCTCCGTACCCTCGCCAGGGAGAGGATGGGGAGGACGAGCCCGCCAAGTCTTGTGTGGTGGCAGAAGGGCAGCGAGCAAAACGCTTTGCAGCTTTAAATCCTGCCCGTGCTCTGGTGGCTGTGCCGGGCTCCCCTGCCTCCTTCTCCCCGCTGCAGATTCACATCTGTTTCTCTGCAGTTTGAAACTGTGTTCATTTTTCACTGCTGCCCTTTGTCCCACACTCACTCGCTCCCGCCAAGGGCTTCATTTCACTTATTCAATAAGCGAGAGGCACTGCAGGCTGGGGAGAGCTTTAGGACAAAGCTCAAACTTCTATTAGGCCTCAACAAAAATGTTTTTGTTCCCTGTCAAGGCACTTTTTCCCCATTGCTCGTCTTTGGCTTGTTTTGTTTTTCAGGAGCGTTTGTGGCCTGCGATGGCCGGGGCGGCGCAGGGTTTCACAGCTTTAGGACAAATAAAAAAATAGATGCTACAGAAATCCATGTTATCTATTAGCAGGAATACTTTGCAGTAGGAAATCCCATTTGTCCCTTTTTCCTCCGCAGGCTGAGGCTGGGAATATCCCCAAACCCCACTGCAAGCACCCGGCTGTGGGCCTGGTTTCTTTCTGGGCCCACACGTGTGGGAGCTGCAAACACAGGTTGTGATGTCCTGCTGGCTTTTTACACTTTATATTGGGAACCAGGAGAGAATTCCCAACTGCCAGGCCATCCCAGGCTGCTCCTGGTTTTTCCCTCCAGCCCGTCCCACCCTCTGAGCACTGTTCGCTGCGCTTTGCCACACACCAAACTAGAGGGAAGAGACCACGTAGCTCTTTCCCAACACGAGATTTTTGACATGTTAACGAGTTTATTATTTCCTGTTGCTGATCTAAACAGCAAAGAGCTGCTCTGTGGAGAGGGAACAGCAAGGATGACCCTTCCAACATTCACAGCTTAATGTCCACACATGAAATGACTGAACTCTTGTGGCTGAGCTCATTTTGCCACAAGCCCATGAGTCAAACGCAGGGTTTTTCGTTCCAAATCACCCTCCCACTAGGGTGCCAGGGTTATAAACCCTCTTGTAAAACTGTGAGGTTCAGGAAGTATTTCCAAGAGTGTTTTCCTCAGCCTCAGGTTCCTGACAGTCCCATTTTCCCCCTTGCTGTATTTCTTTAAAAGAACTCAGCCTCCACCTGGCTGAAGCTCATCTGATGCTACAACCCAGAGTTATCAGCATGTGTCTCCTTAGGAATCACACCCTGTTTTACAGCTTGAGGCTCTAGGATGGACAGAACATGAAAACCAACAACAAATGGATTTTTATAGCTACGATATTTAAGGAGAAAGCAACAAATTACACCAAGTTGTCTGTGTTTATGGGTTCAGTGCCTCTCCTCAGCTTTCACTTAAAGATTCTTTGGGCCAAGAAGAAGAATCTTTAGTGAAAGCAGCAGTGCTGCTGTCTGAGCCTGGGGTGGGCTCTGATGGTGCTTCCTCTGCTGGGGAAATACCCTCAGAAACACGTGGTGAGGGGTGTCCCACATCGCTCCCCATTCCCGTTTAATCTGTAGTGTTCCCCATCACCACCTTGCGCCCCACATCCTCCTGCCCCACTCACTGGTTCCATGAGAGCTTTGGGTAGTTAGGAGCAGGCACCGTGCTCCTCAGCAGCAGCCACAGTCCCAGTGCTGCAAACACGAGCGAGGAGTGAGCACTGCTCCCACCTGCCCTGCTTCCCTTAGGAATTTCCCTCTGTATTTCTCCTATTCCTGCTCCGTGTTACTGCAGCTGGAACGGCCACACCGTTCAGTCTGGGCTCTGTCTCCTCAAAAGGAGGTTTAGAGGGAGTGATCTCAATATCCAACCCCATTTGCAGCCTCCTGACTGTCTCAGCTCTTGTTTACCACCAAAGTCTGGAGTGTGGATGGGCTTCCCGATACTGACACTTGTTCCAGGCTTTGGGAATTTAAGCCCATAAGTCAAAGTGAGCAACTGGTGAGAGTAATGAGGCTTCAGAAGAATGAAATTGGTGGCAACTCGCATCCCATGGGAGGGGTGTTGATGATGGAAAAGGGAAACTTAATATTTGTGAAATTAAATAATGCTGAATAAACAAAAGGTCCAAACCAGACTGCATCCATCTTTTTAATTATTTTGGGTTTGGTGTGTTGGCTTTTTTTTTAACTAGAACCTGACTCTTAAAAGTATTTCTATTTTCCCCAGGCTCCTCTGGGACACAGAAGCCTGATATTAAAAGCCTGAACATTGCTCTTAGAGGCCCGGGAGAGGTTTGGTTGCACAAAGCACCTTTAGAGAGATGAATTAATGCCTTGGTCTTCAGACAGCACCTCCACAAACCTGCCAAGTTTCCATCCCAGGGGGATTTAGCATCTGTTGGAGAGGAGACCACAGGGCTACCACGGGTCAGTACTGGGAAGGGACCGCCCGGGCTCATGGGTAAACTGGGAGAGAAGGGAAAGGCCAGAACAGAATTTGAGAGAAAAAAGTTGCAGCCTCACTCAGGTGTCTCCACTCGGTCACCAAAAATGGAAGATTTCCCAAAACATTATCCAAGACCTTTAGGAATCACATATCAGCTTCCTTAATACTGTATAAAATATCGGGATCAGTATTGGAAAACAGGGAGAAAAGAGAAAGGGGCAGGGGCAAAAAGGGGGAAATGGAAAATGGGGAAATGGAAAATGGGGAAATGGAAAATAGGGAAATGGAAATTAATTTTTGGATTACAAAAAAGGTTTTGTCGTCTGGCAGCTTTCCCCAACAGATCTTCCCGACCCTTCATTTGTTGGATTTGGTCAAATAGCTGCACTTCACTTTATGCTGCTTTAAAAATAGTTAAAGGGAAGGAAGGAAAAAACTGACCATAAAACACGTCTTTGAGAAGAGGTGGCTTTCAGTTCTCTTTCTACCCCTTCCAAGCTCTCAATATTTACACTTAAAATTATCAGATTCTTCCCACTCCTTCCCATCCCCGCCTCAGCGCCCGAACAAACCGGCGCATGAATATTTACAAAGAAATTTGATTGAAATATCATTCCAAGCCGAAATATGTGAAAGATAATTAAGAAGGGTTGCAAAGGGACAAGCCCATGCCCGGCTCTCCCGTCTGGCAGCACAATGGGCCACCACTGTGGGAGCTGGCCCGGTGGCACTTCATTCATTCATCGCCGGCGTCTGTCCCCACGCCTGGGGAAGCGACAAGTGCCGCCGACAGAGCCCGGCTGGGGCTGCTCAGGGAGAGGCAGCAGCCAGAGCAGGGCTTGTCCCACTGGCACAGCATGGGATCCATGCGGGAATCCTCCGGGGAAGCTCGCAGGGGGCGGGGGAATCGGGGATGTTGTGCGGGAAGCTGCATCCCCGCGCTGGCCAGCTCGGGTCAGCATCCTGCGCGCTGCTCCCTCCGCGAGGTATCCCTGCCAAAAAAGTGGAGTTTTCCCACCCCGTGTCCTCCTTCAGCGCGTGTTTTCATTCAAATTAGGGCCGCGAGAAAGACAAATGACCGCGGCGGGTTCGAGGCATTTTTACTTGTCGAGAGCCACGCACAAACTTCCCTCGCTGAGAGACCTCGCTGCCGCTGCCTGACGCCACCGAGAGCTCGTAGTGCGCATCCTGCCTCTTTCCAGAGCTCCTGTTTGAGGCAAAATCCCGCCGAAAATGCCAAATTCCGTGCCACGCACACACGCACACAGGCGTGCAGATCCCCAGTGCTGCACAGGTGAGGAATCCTTTGGTCACAGCCAAGTCCTTTTCCAAAGCTTTCTCGTTTTCCCAAAGAAAGCTAAATTAGCAGATTCCTCTGAGATACCTGAGCGGGGAGTTAGCTCGAATTTATTTAGTACATCAAGCAGTTCCAATGAATGCCTCTGTGAAGCAATGAGCTAGTTACTGAGGGGAGGGGGAAAGGGATGTGAGCATTTCTTGGGATCCTCTGAGCTTGTCCTCACTCCCCCACCCATCCGAGGAGCAATTTCTCTGGCCCAAGCAACCCTGTTACAAGGGAAAAGAAGCCAAAATAAACGTGAAACCCTCCTTTTCCTCCAGTTTCCTCCAGCACACATTATGCATAAATTACAGAGCAGAGGGAAAAGAGAAAAGCGAATAAGAGAGAGGTTTCTGTTTATTATTTGGGTTAAATTGCTGTGCTCAAGAAAATTCAGGAAAACAGAGGCAACATCTGAAATATTTGTGAAATGGCTTCGCTTTCTCATTCCCAGCAAATCGTCTCCATGATTTTAGTCCAGTCTGACAACCAGGAGCAGTGAGATCATGGCAGTAACCAAGCCAGCCAGACAATACCGAGACTAAACTTCTCTCTGCACGCTCCCCCTCCCACAATTCACCCCCAAAACCTGATTTTAAGCCAGGTCAGCCCCCACAGAGCAGAGATCCTCAGCTGGCAGCTCTCTACTCCAACCTCCCTGCATCCAGGAATAAAGGCAATGTAGATGAGCATTCCCTCTTCCCCAGCACTCTTGGAAAGAGGGGAGAGGACGTCAGTCAAAAAAGTATTTAAACAGCAAATTCCAGCTCCGTGATGACTCCCATGCCTGAGCAATTCCCTTTCAGCTTCCTCGTTGCCCTTGGAATGCGTGATTGGTGCGAAATTATGGGGGCACCAGCAAGGTGGGCAGGCAGGGATAGGGAGCGCTGGTTTGGGCAGGCTCTTCCCTTCTGGAATGGCACAGGTAGGAACGGAGTCCCGGCCTTCCCAATTCCCCATTTATCCTCCTGCATTGCACCAGGCAGCTCAGGAATTGCCCTCTCTGTGAGAGCCAGCCTTTCCAAAATGCATTTATTTTCAAATAATTCTATTTTACAGATCGTCTGCATCGGTTGTTACAGCTCACGGACATTTTAGCACCTCTGTGCCAACGGAGAGTACTTGATTTTAATTAAATCCTACACCATGAAAAATATTTATGTTGTTCATAGCTAAATTTCTCCATGACTTATTTCTATATATTTTGCTTGGAATTAACTTGCTTTTTTTATTATATGGCCCTCACATAAACTCCACCTTTCCATAGCATAGTTTTTATATATATATATATATATTTATAATTTCTAAAATAGCAGCTTGTTAGGCTCTAACAAAAAATACTCACTGGGCCTTCCAAAAAGTTCCTTCAGATTAGATAATGCCTATTTATCTAAAATATCAAATGAGTAGAGAGAAACATCAACAGAGAAAGCGATAGGCACACCAGAGGCTTCCTTCCCTTCTCCTTCTGAGGAGACTTTAAAGCTGAATAAACACCTTGGAAAAGCACAAGCAATAGAGGGATCTCCTGGGTTCTGAACCCGACCTCTCTGAGTTAAAAATACACATTTTCCAGGCTGATCCTACAAACCCTCCCTCACAGGAGCCTTCCCGCCCGTTCCGTGGCAGCCCTTCCACGGGATCTGCAGGATGGGATCTCTCAGGCCACGCCGGAGTTTGTTAATTCTTCTGTTTTCTGGAGCAGGCGAAAGCGTTCCCGCCATGCCTCCTCAGCATTCATTTCCTGCTCCCGCTGATTAGCATATAAATCTAAAAGTATGTGTTGGGAATTTTTTTTTCCCCCCCATATTCAGTCCGACATTAATCTTATTAGCTCAGGTAAACAACTAACAGCTATTAAAGAGAGTGCAATTTGTCAGGAAGCAGTTAACCCTTCGGGGCATGCTGCAGGAGTGGGCGTTTCACGGAACCCTGCAATCGCAGAGCTTGGAAAAGTCCTCCGGGATCATCGAGTCCAACCTGTGACCCATCCCTACCTTGTAACCCAGTCCCTCGTATCCCTCCAGGGATGGGGACTCCCTCCTCCCTGGGCAGCCCATTCCTGGTCCCTGACCTCCTTTTCCTGTCTGAACACCCGAATGTCCACCAGGAAACTTTGATGACACCTCCCTGCTGCTGGGGCGATGAGTGAAATTGCACATTTCAGGCAGTGCAGCCCCAGCCAAGCCCTCTCCGCACCCTGGGGTGGCTCAGGCTCCTTATCAGGCACTGGGAAGGGGCTGAGCAGTCCCTGGGAAGGAAGGGAAGGAAGGGTGCAGCCAGGGTGGAAAGCAGCAGGACTCTGAACTCGCTAATCGTGGGGAGGAGTGTCCAGAACGTCACTGGAGAACGAAGGGGATGAACCAAACTGGCCCCTGCAATATCTGTGTCAGCTGGGGCTGGCTTTGAGGGTTGTGCCCCTGCATAAATCCAGGTTCCCTGCTCCTGGGAGAGCAATGTGGGCTTTTCCCTGGGCTCTGAGAGGAGATGGAGACCTACACACTCTTGCTCGGACCTACACACTCCCCTCCTGCCATTGCAGTGACATCGCAGCGTGGCACAANGGGGGAGATGGAGACCTCCACACCCTGCTCGGGCCATCCCTCACTCTCCTCCTGCCATAGCAGTGACATCGCAGCGTGGCACAAACATGCACACACTGCCACCCGTCCTCCTTCACTGCCATGAAGAAAAGCCCTAAACTGCTTCTCACCTCATCCCCTGGGAGCTCCCTCTCCATCTGTAGGGATAGTTCCCATTTAGAGAGCCCCTGGACCGTGTCCCCACCGTCCCTGCCCTTGCTGCTTGCACTTCACAGAACTTTTAGGTCCTCAGTGCAACCAGCAGCTGAAAAGAACACGCTGGGGAACCCAGATCCTTATCCCTACACCTCTGGTGGCCCCTGATAGTGGAAATGTGGCCTGAGGTAAAACAAGAGCCAGCCCATGTAATGAGAATCCTGCCAGACCAGGAGATAGTGCTTATGGGACAGTGTGAGAGTTCCGGAACCTCCCACTTGCCTGAGCTTGGCATTGCCCCCACAGTCTGGAATCCAACATCCAGGCAGGATCTGCCTATCCCAGACCACTGCCAGCTATTCTTTTCCCATGTATATGAAAACACCTCTTTTTGTTGAAGAAGTGCCACATTTCTGCATCACCATGGCGCAGAAACTCCCGTTCCATCAGATTTTCTGACCCCTAGAAAGGGAGACTTCACACAGAGTGAACCCAGCTGATACCACCTGGAAGTTTGGGGAACAGAAGTGAACAAAGGCAGGGGAAAAATGTATTCTTTTCATGTGCTCAGCCTCCCTCAAGGTCCTAGAAATAAACCTCTCTTCTGTCTCCGTATCTCCTCAATCCCCCCAGGGAAGACCTTAAGGAGTCTCATATCAGCTTCCTTAATACAGTATAAAATATTAGGCTCTAGACTGGAAAACAGGAAGAAAAGAGAAGTGGGCAGGGGCAAAAAAGGGGGAAATGGAGCAGCTGAAAAAAAAAATGGAGCAGGGGACAGAAAAATGAAGTAAAAGAAAAAGAAAAGAGGAGATTTGGAGGAGAGAAACATCATGAGCCCAGCGCTTGGCAGTGCCCAAACTCCACAAAGACCCCGACTCCGCCCCAGCAGCAGGGGAAGGGTGAAAAATGGAAATGCCAGTGCCCAGAATTCACCTTGCAGGCTCAGCCTGGGGCTTTACAGCAGCGCTATCAGCACATCTCCCTGCCTGGCCCTGCCATTCACGGGGGCTGCAGCTCTCTGGCCTGATGGAGTATCGATCCCCCGGAGTGCAAAGTCCAGCATGCCATTAGTCCAATCTGTTTTCAAGCTGACACAATCCCGTCATTTGTCATCTTCTCCTGTCCTGCTGTGTTTGTTTAGGAGCAGGATATTTGCTTTATCTGTCACTTCCCAATCCTCACTGTATTCTTTGCCTGACACGGAGTTTATTGGGTCCACAGTTTTCTCAGAGTCATTAACAAGGGAGCTTTGGACACGCTGATGAAATCACTGGAAAATGAAGATGCTGACAGCTTGGAAAGCATTTGTGAATTAAAATATGTCTGGATTTTATATTTGAAATCAGATTTCAGGGGAGAAACTCCTAAAAACATTTCGCTTTCTACAGCAAACACGTTGAAAAGGCCAGCAGAAGCCTGGTGGGTGACTTTATCAATAAGAACACCTGAGAGAAACAGCCAGCTCAGAAACTGTGCCCAAAATTTCCTAAAAGAAAGAATAGAAATGCCTGAAATCATCAGTCCTGACAGCAGAGGTTGCAGGAAATGCTCAGAGACACAAACCCCGCATCAGGGATTTTTGCATTGCAAACTTGCAGTTTTCTCTTTTACCTTTCCTATTTAAGAACTGTTTGCATCTCATAGCCAAAAATCTCTCCAAAAAATCTGCTGAAAGTTCTATTTCATCATTTTCATCTCTTTTACCGCTCACCATTAACTCTAGAAATGGCAGCTAGCACAGAAATTTTTATCATAACCATTGGTATTTTTACACTTACAGACATAAAAAGCACCACGAGAGCAGCATCTGTTTATTGCCAACACTTACAACCATTTTATGATTATTTTTTTAATGCAGATGCCCCTTCATCGCAGCAGAGAGGCTCTCGTGGCTCAGGTGCCCATGACACAGAGGCAGGAATAGTGCCTGAGCGATTCCCCAGGGCAGAAATTCCTGTTATTGAAGCACTAAACCCCAGACTTTGCCTCAGTTTGGAGAATTCACAAACAGAAATCTGCATCACCTCCCAGGGAATCCACAAACAGAAAGTGCAGAACTTCGTTTTCCCCCTACAAAATCTATTTTTTTTCGTGGAGTGGACTAAGTACTTTCTAAATTTGCAGATTCCATTGGTACTTCTCAAGTTTTGTTATTGCAGGGGGTCTTAAAAATCAATGCAAGCAGGGCAGGTCTCCCCAGGAGTGTTTAATTACAAAGTGAGAGGCAGCCCTGAGACCTGAGGCTGCCAGCAAGGCACCTTTGAGCCAGCATTCCCAGGAAAACCAGGCCAGCTCTCAAAAATGCCTCCCAATGTTGGTTATCCTGCTCCTTTCCCAAATTTCAGGGTGCCTCTGTGAGAGGGGATTGGCTCCTATGCATCCCACACTGGAGCTGGAGAGGTTTCAGGTTGTATTTAGTGGGCTGAGGTCCACACTGCACGCTCAGAATATTTATCTGCATTGAGGAGCAGCTTCAGCTGAGCCTGGAAATGTCTCATTTTCGGCAGGACTGTCCCCAAAGTTCCCTCCACGCCATTGCAGCTGCAGGTTCTGCTCTTGTCCTCCAGCACTGTCTAATAATTGACTCAATATCAGAGCCTTTCCCAAAGGCAAACTGCTCTAACTGCTCACACTTCTTGCCTTTTCCAGTTTGCTTCTTAGAGCAGCGAAAGCTCTGGGATATGAAGGGGTTAAAGCCACACTGATCTCCTTTTCTATCTCCCAAATTCTCTCAGCTGGATTTGCCTCACCCTGGGTGAGAACACAGCACCCCTGGCTCTGCTCATCCCCTCTCTGTGTGCCCTTAGCTGGGCCTTCTCATCTTTTTTTCTCCTAAAGCAAATCACCCAGTTTTCATATTGAAATACGTCCTGTGAGGTGGGCAGAGGAGTAAAAGGACACGGAGGAAGTGAGTGAGAAGCCTGGGTAATTTAGGAGGTGGCATTTCCATGGTTCTGGAAACCTCCCTGAGCCCAGCATCCCTCTGAGATTGGGATTAGGGAGGTTGCACATCACAGGATCCACTCTGCAATAAAACTTTAACCATTCTCATTAGCCAGCACAAGTCCCCACACATCTGCCCAGCTGTTGGGGTTGTCTGTGCTCCCTCCGAGCTGGCAGCACTTCCAGGGAATGGGGGGAGGAGGCTCCCTCCTCTCCAGGACAGGGAATTCACACCAGGCTCTGGATCCCTGTCACTCAGCCCCACAGATGTTCACCGAGTTTACAGCTCCTTGCTCGCAGGTTGCTGCAGTAATTGGTGGAAAAGGGCAAAAAAATCCCAGCAAACTACTGCTAATAATATAATAAAAGCAAATTCTGGCCAGCACTATAAAAATGGGAGGCAGTTTATGCTTTCTGGGCGAGCAGTTTGTGAGTTTATGGACAAACAGGCCTCTGCCTTCTCTCCTTTGCACATATTGGGGGTAAGGTTACATTTTATTTGTAGGGAATTTTATGGCAGCAAAGGCCATTCATTAAAGAAAGCAAAAGAGCAGAGAAAAACCAGATGATTGTTACCCAGAAATCCTCATCAGCTCTCCCCCAGTTGTTTATCCTTTAACTTTTTAAAGGAATTTTTAGACAAAGATGCTTTCTTTCCCCTCTGGAGAAGAAAAAGGAGTGGGGGGGAAGACGTACAGTTTCACCCAGGCGCCTTTCAGAGCTCTCTGGGCAGCGCCCTGAAAACAACTTTCCCTTTAATGAAGACCTTTCTGGAGCTCTCTTCAATATTCACAAAAAAAAAACAAAACCAAAAAAAACCCCAAAAAATTAAAACTTCACTAGTTCATAAGGACGGATCCCTGGGTAGGACTTTTATTAAGTCTTTTCTATTTACTTCCTACCTAGATAAGATCTTAATCACAGCCCCCAAATTATCCGCAATGACATTTATCAACTCCAGTCATCTTTTCTTTAGCATGCTCCGCCTGACCAGTCGGCTTTTCTTCCACCCCTTCCTTTCAATGGAAGTTAATTTCGAGTACATGATTTATCTTGCTGGGCTAACAGCACTGAGGCAGCCCACCTTTTCAAAGGGCTGGCCAGGGAGTGAATTATAGCCGAGTTGTCCGGTGATTGCGTTCCGTGGGGAAGGAGAATAGGCAGCCAGTGTGTTGCCCCGATGTGGCGCTGGGACCTTTTCAGCGAGGGAAGAAAAAAAGATTGGGCCTCTGACCGTGGGGCTGACAGGCAGGCGTTATATCAGCAGACAAAGGCTCGAATACCTGAAAGGATCAGAACTCCATGTACTCCGAGATGTGATGTTGTTTACAACACCATACGCTGACCCTATCCCGAATTTACATGATATCGGTGCAGCGCTCCTTTAACCTCTCCTCATTCTTCTTCCTGCATCCTCGCACGGCCATTAGCATAGGGAGAATTAGCCGGGGCCGCATTAAATCCTGCAGCACTTTGAAATCCTCCGCACGCATTCTGCGGCGAGCGCCGCCGCGATGTGTAATTTCCCTGCACGCCCTGGGTATATCCAGGGGCTCTGTTTGGTTTGGCAGTGGGTTTCATTCAGTATCTATTAACATTCAACTTCTATTTGTAAAGGGCATGTACAACCCACTCAAGTACATATTTGGCACAAGCCACAGTCATTTAGTGTTGGTCCAGGAGTACAGCTGGTGCCATCTGGGGCAGGATAATGGGAATCTTTCACAGAGCTGTGTTTTCATACTCCTTGTTCCTTCTCTGCCTCACACAAACGGGGGCGGTTATGAATATGCTGCATTTCAGAGTTAGGGGCTTGTCCAGAGCCACGAGCTCCAACTGCACGAGGAGGGGATCTCTCCTGCAGCCCAGGAGGTGCCATTTCAAACAGGCACCCCAAATCTGCAGAGCCCTGGCTACCAGCAGCTGAACAGCACGAAAACCCCGCGGATTTGCAAGCACGAGGAAGATTTCCAGCGCTTTCTGGTTTAATTCCAGAAAACGAGGCATTTCCTTGCTGATAATTCCGCTTTCTCTACCGACAGGGCTGGGGAATTGAGAAGTTGTGGCTTGCCTGAGGAAGAGGGAGAGGATTTCTCCAGCATAACAGAAGATTCTGCGGGGTTTTAGTGCCAAAGTCTCAGCTGGTTCTTAACACACATCACTGCCCGAGTCGGCGGTGAAAGGAGATTCTGTACACACAGAAATCACTTGACACTGTTGAAAAACCTGGGGCCAGAGGACTGGCAGTGTTCTGCATCCACTGGGCTGTTTATTTTCCTGCTCGGGCAGTTACTTGAGACAGGACCCTGCGCGACTCCGGCGTTGGCTCGGAAGAAATAAAAGCCCTCCACACTCCAGTTGGTTCATCCACTGCCACCCCTCCCTGCACAGGGAGCCCGGCACAGCAGCCTGCAGAGGGGGGACAGCCTGTCCCAAACCTGCCTGGGACCCTCAGCTTGGGATCCCAACCCTCAGAGCCGGGATCTATTCCTGAACTGGAGCAGCACACGATGGGGATGAGCATCCCCAGCAACTCTGAAGGGCAGAGGAGCCACTGCAGCCGCAAGAAATCCACAAATCCACAGAGGAAATAATTCTTAGCATCAAATTATATTTGATATGAATATATAGGGGTGGGAAACTGAGAAATATTGACATTTCTGGGCATTACCAGAACAGGAATCCTGTCTCAAAAGAGATTTTAATGATGAAATATCCCAACTGGGGTTTTTTTCAATGTCATATCCCTGCACCCCTGTACCCCCCAAAGCCAAGATGAGAACAGGAGCCATCCTCCACCGTGACCACCTGGTCAAGCCAAGAGCCTGCATTGCTGTTCTTTTTTCACCAGGCAGAATTTGTTGTCTCGATGGCTTCTGCATAGAAAGATGTTAGTTTGGGGTTTTTGGGGGTTTCAGGGGAGGGTGGCACCTCTCTGGAGAGCCCGGTGACACTCTGGAAGGTCCATTGCAAACTTCCCATGAAGGCAACGCTCAGAACTCACCACACAAACCCTCCCAGCCTCCAAAAACCAGCACGGCCCTACTCGTCACCAACACCAAACACGGGCAGCGCCTCCCAAACGTTTCCATTTCCCAGCACGAATTTTAAAATGCTTCTCCCCACTGCCCACATTGCTCCAGCCTTTGTTGAGTTCCCGTGGAAAGCAGGGAATTCAGCAGCTGCATTCCTCCCACTGCCACCACCACGCCCTGGCTCGTGACCGGCCGACAGCGACTCTTTGCAAAGTGGGGACCTTCGCTTCTCTCTGATTCTCTTCAAATGCCTCAAATCACATTCAATGTGTAAAAATATTCTGATTTTTTTTTTGTCTAAATCATGATTTCCCCCCTGCCTGTCCCACATCACGAGGCTGCAGCTGTTAGCGCTGACCCTGAGCAGAGCCACTCCATAATAATTCTCCGTGTGAGCCGGCCTGGGAGCTGTGGGGCATTTCCTTCACTCTCCACTTGCAGCAGGAGCAGCTTCCCGAGGAGAGCTGAAACTTGAGCTCCGTTATTCTGCATGGTACCAGTTCTGTCCTGCAACTGGTGGGTGCACAGGAGCTGAAAAAGAATTCTTGGGGTGGGTTTTATGTCCACATAGAAAGTTAAGTTGTGTTGCGGCCGGCACGGAATTCCCTAACTCTGCTCCACCTGCAGGGAAGCTCAGCTGCCAGGAGAGTTGTTACCATGGAAAACCGAGGGCTAAAGAGGCAGAATGCAAAATATTTGTGAAAATCATCAGTACTAAAGATAGAGTGATGATATAATTAAGTGTTCCACTGGAGAAAAATGAGCTGATAAGCGAAATAAACATTCATCCCTTAGTCAGCCTTTGTTGGGTGTGGATATTTGGGTTCACCAGCAGCCATTGATAAGGGAATGGTGAAATCACTGAGCTCCTACTGGGCTGTTAGAAGATGTCCAGCTTCTTAAAACGTTGCAAATCCCAAATTAACAACTGAAGAAGTCATCACATGTAGACAAAAAAACTATTTCCAGGTTTTGCTGATGTAAAGTTTGCCAACATTGAGTTATAAGGAAGAGAGACGGCAATAAAAGTGCATTTCTGTTCTATAGATAACCATGATCCCAGAATCCCAGAACTTCTGAGATTGGAAAAGTCCTCCAAGATCATCGAGTCCAACCTTTGACCCATCCCCACCTTGTCCTCAGCCCAGAGCCCTGAGGGCCACATCCAGGCAGGTGTCCATCCTTGGAAACCTCCAGGGATGGGGACTCCAAACCTCCCTGAGAAGCCTCTTCCAAGGCCTGACCACCCTTTCCATGGAGAAATTCCTCCTGAATGAAAGGTGAAGAAAATCACTGCTGCCTATGAGATAAACAATTATTTTAGAAAGTTAAAACTGTGTGCACCAACACTTGAGCATGAAATTTGCTCTCATTTAGAAGAAGACCATCTCATGACAAACTCAATTTACAGATTGTAAATACAGCTCCTATTTTTACTGAAAACTCCGTGACCTGTGGTTCTCTCAAAGCATATCCAAGAAGGAAACTCTGTTCTATTGGAGCCAGAGTGCTCTGCTTCCTCTCATTATTCATACCCTTGGATTTCAACAATGTAAGAATAAACTGCAGAGGTGAAGAGGGGAAAAATAATTAGGAGAGCAACAAAACGCACGAGCACATTAAGGTGTTAAAAGGGCTGGAGGTGTGAAACCCAAAAATAAACATTCTGTTCAATATCTCAAGGTAATGTTTTGATGTGTGCTCAGCGAATCAATATTTGAAATCGTGGTAGGAGCTTGCATTTCCAGCTGGTGCAAAGGCATAAAAACAGAACAGATTGTATTTAGGGCAAACCCTACCACTGCAGGCTCTGCAACAGCACAAGTTTGCGTTTAGTGGCACATAAATGGTGTTATTCTTTGTTGACATTGGGATTAACTTCGTGGATTGACGCTAAAGAACTGTAAAAAGTGTTTTAAAACCTCCTCACTTTTGTGATCTCTCCTTAACCACAGAAGCTACTGTAAGCTACCCTGGCTGCCCATAAAGACAACGGGATTTTGAGGGGTTTTTAAGCAGGATCCTCCCAGGCACGCTCTGGTTTGGAAACTGCCATTGCAAGGGCTGCTGGAATGGACCTGTTGGGATTTTCTGTCATCTCGGCTATTAGAATTAGAAAACTTCCCAAAAAAACCCTAAAAACCCACCACACACCTTTCCAAGAGCAATGAACCTGCTGTTCTCCTTGTTCTCCCTGGACTGGAAGTCACCACGAGGTGACCAGCAGCAAATGAAACATTTTGTGAGGGAAAAAAATGGAGGCAAAGCCAGCAAACAGAGGATGGAATCCACCAGGGAGCTTCAGTTTAGCTTCTCTCTCACCAGAGATAAAACCCTGAGGCTCACAGGAGATTCCTGATGGACAGAGCATCACAGCAGCCAGCCCTGCCTAAATCTGGTGCCATCCCCAGCTCTAGAAAATACCTCCCTCCTCAAAGAAGACACACCACAACTCCAGGTCGGAATGGCTGGATGGGGTGAGGCTATCAGGAGCAAAAAGTGGCATCCAGGGAAAGACCCTGAATGGGTCGTCCTAGAAAAAACAACCAAGAGACTTTGTAAAAGCACGGGAGAGGTGGAGGGCAGTGCCCAATGGGACAAGCATCCTTGATTTTGCTGCGTTTCAGGAATGTAGGAAGCTCCGTTTCCTTCGGAACGTGCCCTTTGTGCCCAGGCATAATTTATTCACTCAGCCAACTTCCACCGAGCTAAACGGAGCTGAACAGAGCCAGGCCTGCTTTCATCTGAAACAGCAAAACCTCCGTGGTTCACTCAGTGTAAATGGTGTCTCAGTTAAAATAAAACAACTTTGATTAGACCAGGTTAGCACAAATTCTCCTTCCCTGTGAGGGTGGGCAGGCCCTGGCACAGGGGGCCCAGAGAAGCTGTGGCTGCCCCTGGACCCCTGGAAGTGTCCCAGGCCAGGCTGGAAGGGGCTTGGAGCAACCTGGGATAGTGGAAGGTGTCCCTGCCCATGGCAGCGATGCAATTCCACCATTGGGGTGCAATGGGTTGAGCTTTAAGGTCCCTTCCAACCCAACCCATTCCACGTTTCTGTGGTTCCAAGGAGAGGAGAGGGGACGAGAGCTCGGCGAAGCCACCAAGGCCCAGCCACGCTCGGGGTGGGAGCGCCCAGCCCGCTCTGGAACGAAGTCACTGCTCATTCCGAAGCTCAAACGAAGCTGAGACACCCCCCAGTGACACTTGGAGCTCACCATTAGGACCAGCAGATGCCAACCTGAGGCTCAGGCATTCCAGGGAGCCAAATTCTAAGGCAGTTGAGCCTCTCTGCTGAGGGTTTGTGGCTCTGCCAACAGGCCGGTCCCCACACAGGGCCGGCCCCGCCGCCGTGGAGGAGGTCCATCTTCATGGCCAATCTGACAAATGTCTTATTATTACTATTATTTTTTTTAAGTGGGCCTGTTCTCTCTGGGTCACTTTGCTCCAGCCTGCCCAGCCCTGGTAATAATGAGCCGAGGCTGGTTAAGCAGCTAATTAGCATGCCGTTTGTTAGGCGAGTTAAGAACGTAATTATTGTGAGTAGGCAGAGCCTGCCGGTGGAATGCATTTTGAAGGTTACCATAGGAATCCTTCCTCGCTCTATTCATTCCCAGTGTAATACTAATCACTATCATAAGGAAAGGATTGCTTGGATATAGACTGTAGGTTAACATCTGATTAGATTGCCAGGGAACAAAGCCATGCAGGCACTTTGTTTGTTAACCCTTTTGGGGCCTGCCCAAGTGTCCTGACCTGCAGGAAGAGCTCCCTCGCTGCCCGGTCCCCTCCCCTGCCCACGGTTTGGAGTCCCAGCTGCAGGGCTCAGGGCTGGGATAGAGGAGGGAATGCTGAGCGCTGCCTCCAAACGGGCTGGAATTAGGGAAGGGTTCACCCCAGCTGGCATGGAGAGCCATCTTTCCCTGCTTTTGTCACTTGCAGGTCCCCGGCTGGCATGGAGAGCCATCCTTCCCTGCTTTTGTCACTTGCAGGTCCCCGGCTGGCATGGAGAGCCATCCTTCCCTGCTCTTGTCACTTGCAGGTCCCCAGCTGGCATGGAGAGCCATTCTCCCCTGCTCTTGTCACTGGTAAGACCTCAGCTGGCACAGGAAGCCATCCTCTCCTGCTCCTGTCACTGGTAGGTCTGTCAGGGGTGAGTTGAACCGGGTAATTCCAAGACCTGATTAAAATGGTCACTGGGGAAAACTAAAGAGCAGAATCCCGGCATTCTTATTTCTGTCAAAGCCACGATTCCTCAAGTTTTCAGCGTGGGATCCTGCAGAGAAACCCCCTGGGCATGGACTCATCCCAGTGCTGTCACAGCTCAGCACTTGCGGGGGGCTCAGAGTGAGCAGCCAACCTCCACCAGCCTCCATCCCATCACCTGGGAAAGCACCAGCATGTGCCCACATCCCAAACTGTTCCAGGGAATCCACGGGCACACTGCCCTGGGCAAGCCTGTGCGGACACCACGGCCACCAAGGGACACTGGTGGGCCAGATCTCAGTGCCTTGGGGTCAGGAGCTGTCAGGTGTTTCCGTGTTTCTCCAACCCCATCAGCAGGAGAATCCCAAGATGCTCCAACCCCAAACTTCTCTCCCACCCTCTCAAAAAGCCCCGAGGAGCGCAGCACCCACGGCAGAGCCTCTCAGTGCCATTCCTGGTGGGTGAGGACCAGCCAAAGGCTGGGAACGTGCTCCCTTTTGTCCTGCAGGAAACCCAGGAGCGTTTGTCCTTTGTTCCCCTGCCCCTGAAAGTCACAGCCAGAGCTCGAGGCTCCCCTGGAGCCGCTCTAAAGAGCCCTGGCTGTTTCATTAAATCGCCTCTGCATATTTTGCTCCGGTTTTTTTTTTTTTATTATTTTATCCCCCCTCGAGGCTGCCTACCAAAATCTCCCCGTGGTGTTCCTTAGCTCTTATCCTAAAAGTGCTGCGAGAATGAAGTGGTGAATGCCCCAATCTGAGAGCATTCTGTGGCCAGCCCCACGCTGTTCACAGCTCGCTGCCGAGGCCCGAGGCTCGGTGGGAATTTACAATTCATCGGCGACCAAACTCTTTGAATGTTATCAACACATCTTTCCCCTGGCACACGAGAGTGTGACTTATGAGGAGAGGAGCAATTTGTTTCATGAATTTCATCCTTTGTTATTGAAAGCTGCTGGATTTGGATGTATAAAGACCTGCGCCATTAAGCCCGCGGGGCAGAAGCATCCCATGGGCTGACGAGTTTGTTTGCTTGCTATTATTATTATTTTTAAATACAAATTACTTCCAAAGTAGCATTATGGAGGGCTCAGAAGGTGCTTTAAGGGAAGCTCGTGCCAGTTTCCAAAAGATTGGGGAATATGGAGGAAAAGGCATGGAGCAGCCCATGACCTCTGTTCAATAGGGAAAAATCAGCCGGCTTTTAACCAAATTAATGAATATTATCCAGTGGTTTTACATCACCCAATGCAGTGTTCCTCTAGACAACTCTATTTAACAGAAAATATGGATGTGTTAAACGAGGAATCTCTCTGGTGCCTTTAAAATTTGAAAAGGTGAAGGAGGATCAGTGTGAGAAGCCAGTTTGGCATTGACTGAGGGGCTCCTTTTTTGCTGCAGAACGCTGTCTCCTCAAAGCAGAGCCTTGCTTTGTAAATAAAAGTCTTCAGAGTAAGGGGGAAATTGAAATAAATATGAAAGGTTACCGAGATTATGGATTAATTCATGCTCAAACCCAATCCAGGGTGTTTGGAATGGTGGGGTTTTGAGGGAGCCAGTGCAGGGCTGGGCTCTGGGTTCTGCCCCAAAGCTCCAATTCCCTTGGCCTGCCTTGGCCAGCCCTGCACAGGTGAGCAGCAGCTGAAAACCACACCAAGGCACTGACTCCAGCTCTAGCAATGCCCTCCCAAACCTTTCTCGCATTCGTGAATTAATACAGGCTTTGTGGGGGAACAACTCTGGGTTTTCCTCGAGCGAAAACTTGAGAACTGAGACAATTTTAGGCAGCAAATAAATTGTGTTACCTGAGACAGAGAGGGGCTGGATCAGTTCTTTCACAGGAAGCCTGGAAAGAGTTTCCTTTGTATTATTCCAAATATAAAAAGCAAACCCTCAAAGCATTATCCTGACCATTTATTTTCTCAAGTTTGCCTACTGGAACAAGAAGCCAGGAAACTCAGGGGAATAATATCTCAACCCAGCTTCCCCAGATTACCAGAACCAACAAGAAATAGGAAAAAAAAAAAAAAAGAGTGTTCTTTGGGAACTATTGTTCTCCAGGCCGTCCTTTCAGCCCATTTTTGGCTAATTAAATTAATCTGGTAAGCAGGTGTAAACCCACTTGTTTGGGTGGCTAAAAGGAGAGATTGGAGGTATTTGCACAGTGAGAGATTTGTACGGGGGAGCATTAAACCCTATCAACAAGAGGAAACTGCACTCAGGATGCAGAAAATCCTGTTTAGCACTTCCCAAATCGCACCGAGGCCGCCTCTAATCCACCAGCCCGGCACCGAGGTGAGGTTTAATCGGCTGCTTAGGAAGCTGCAAAGCTGTGCTGGGCATGTTTCACCTGGTTAATATTTTATGTGGTAAACAGAAACATAAATCCTGCTGTCCCCTGGCATTCGCTTTGGAAATGCCCAGCCAGCAGCACCCTCAGCTTTGATTCAAGACCGGTTCAAGACCAACCTTTTATTGCCATCAGGAGCTTCTTCCACGTGCATTTATTCTGCAGAGATAGAAACCAACCAGGCTACCAATAAACATGGCATCACACAGCCCAGTCATCAGCACAGGCACGGAAGGAGTTAATAAAAAAGACTAAATTTCAATCAGAGAGGGGAAAATACACAGAAATACTGTCAGCCAAGACGCAGAATTCAGTCCCACCTCCGTAGTTCTGATGGTGTCACCCCCAGCCTGCAGATGTTAAACATTGGTTCAGTGCAATTGTTCTGCTTTGGCACTAAGGAAGAGCAGCTAATGTGAAAAATTCGAGGGTTTTTGCCCTTTCCCTGGTTTAAAACCGTGCTGGAGAAGAACGAGACCATCACTGGAGTGCAAAGGAAGCCGGACCCAACCTCCAGCCTTTGGGACCGCACAGACAGCAAAGCATCCAACATCCCAAGCTCACTGTGTGCCAACAACCTGCCACGCACGTCCCTCCTCGCTGCAGCTCCAAAGTGCTGCTTGGAACTCCCCAAAAGAATGGGACAACATTCATTCCCTCGAGGTGGGATGGCAGAGCCAGCTGGGAATGCTGTGAGGGTGAGCTCAAGGGGAGGAGGAGGAGGAGGAGGAGGAGGAGGAGGAGGAGGAGGAGGAGGGGGAGGAGGGGATCCCAGCGACACAAGTGTGACCGCGTGTCCCCTGTCCCCGCCGTGCTGGGACCCTGCCAAGCACCAGGGGAAGCGTTTGGGGCAGCGGCAGTGGGCACTTCACACCTGCCCGGAACATCCCTGCTCCCCCAGCTCCCACCGCAGCCCAACCCCTCGGGCCCTGAGGGAGAGCCAAGTCCATCAGCAGAGCCAAAATGTCACCAAACCCGCCCAAAGCCCCCTTCCTCAGACCACCTGCGTGGCACAGGGTGCTGCCAGCACCCCGAGCATCACCCGAAGGCTGCTTCCTCCCTCGGAGACCCTAAAGAATATCGCTGTGACACTGACACTCCCTGGACTGTGCCAGGACATCCCTTTGCCAGCACCACCCTGGCACCGAGGGATGCTCAGCGCTGCTCCTCGCTTTTTATACCCGGACAAGAGGAAGCCGGACTGTCCCCCCCCGCCCCGCTCCTTCAGCAATAACGACCTGCGACAACAATTAACATCCCTCCTCTCTTCCCCCGGCCCAAAGCTCTCCTGCTCGTCCCCCTTGCCGCCCGCCCCTTCCAGATTTGCTCCTGTTTTTCGTCTATTTGTGAAGGTGCCCAAGACAGGAGCTCACTTAATACGTTCCCTTACGCTTGTGGCGCAACAGCCTATTCAGGACAGATAAGCCCCTTTAGAAATGAAGGGGAATTTAATTCAGTGCTTGAGTGACAGCAGGAAGATTTATCCCCTCAGTAGACAATACGGCTTTTGGGGCTTTAATCTTGCCCAGACAATGGGCTGTTTCTCGGCCCTCATCTTGTGCTTTTCCCACGATGTTCGGTGATTAACCGGGGCTCCATTGGATGGAAGCCACTATCTCTCATTTAAGAGTGTTTGCGCCTCTGTCAAGGACCAGGCGAGGGAGGGAGGGAGGTGGGAAGAAGAGAAAGGAAGGGGAGGGGGAGAAAAGTTGAACTCATCTGCGAGAAATGCCGGGAGGCTGCGCGCCGGGCGCGGGCGGATGCCAGCGCTATCTGCAGTGGGCAGGGCAGGGTGGCCAAGCGGAGGGACCCTGGCATTGTCAGCCCCGGCGGAGAGCTGGGCACGGCCCTCCCCGTTTATTTCAGCCGACAGAAGCTCCTCAGTTATTTCCTTGCGGTTGTTATTGAGGGCAGCCCCGGTCACGCACAAACCCACCGCTCCTTAGGTACGCGCTGCCTAAATCGAAGTGTTTTTACGAGAATTAAAGAATCGAAGCAGCTCAAAGCCTGAAATCGCGGTTTGGGGCTGAAAGCTGGTGCTCTGTGCTCGCCCAGCAGAGATAACTGAGGTCCCACGGCAGAGGGCAACGAGAGCTGGCCCAGCACAAACACCTGCAAACGCTGCAGGTGCCCCAACACCTCCCAGAGAGGCGTTTCCTGCCACACCTGCACTGCGCGGAGCGCTGGGGATCGATTGCTCCGCTTCATTGGGGGAGATCGTTTCTTCCTAAGACGTGAAATCTGTCTCAAATTATGTAATCCTTCCCTGGGAGGGTGGGGAGGCCCGGGCACAGGGTGCACAGAGAAGCTGTGGCTGCCCCTGGATCCCTGGCAGTGCCCAAGGCCAGGTTGGACGGGGTTTGGAGCAGCCTGGGACAGTGGAAGGTGTCCCTGCCATGGCAGGGGTGGCACTGGATGAGCTTTAAGGTCCCTCCCAACCCAAACCACTCCAGGATTATGAGATCATCAGAAAGTTCACCACCAGTAAGTTCCTCATCCCTGGGGAAAGGCAACCATTACCTCCACTCTCATCTACAAATTAGTCCTTGCAGCCAAAAACCCAACAAAAATAAATGGTTTATGTCCTTCTGCCTGAAAGAAAACCCTGTGGATGCTGAGCTGCAGTTTTGGTGATGAGTGGAAACACAGATTTAGCCTCAAGGTGATGTCCCACTGTTCTGAGGGGTGTTTGCTGCAGTAACTCTGTCAAGTCAGCCCTTATGCTCCCTTCCAAGTCAGGATATTGAATGATTTTATACATCAGGATCCTGGTTTGGGGTCCCACCATCAACCACTAAACACGGCAGCAAGAGGGACAGAACCACAGCACCCAAAAGGCTGTAAAATAAATTAATAAATAATAATAATATTTTTTTTTAAGAAGAGCATAAATAAAAAGTTAAGTTTCAAATTCTCTGCATTTCTGAATTTTCAACTTTCTCAGAAAAAAAAAATTAAGAGGCTGACAAGATTTTTTTAGGCAGGAATTGAACAGTGAGAGAGGTGTGAGAGCACCACAAGTGACAGCAGAGCGCACACGAATCACCCTCGAGGGCACCTTTCGTAATTCCATGTACCCTCGTGGCAGATTCACTTTCTTACTACTTCTTGTTCCTGAAATTTGGGAAATCAACCTAGAAAACAGCCAGAGCCTTTAAGCCCCAACACACATCAGTTTGAGGACGTGAGAGGGAGCAGTTTAAGGTTTCCTCAGCACCACATTTGGGGCTTTTCAGCTCCTTCAAGTTCAAGTCCCCAAGGAGTCACTTAAGTTCTTCAGCGTCTTTAATGAGATCAGCTGGGTGAATGGGGGGCTTCTGAGTGGCCTTTAAATGTAAATGGATTGAAAAGGGATGAAAAGAAAAGGTTTTATGGACCATTTTAAGGTTTTCAGTCGGGCTTTTGAGTTGGTTGGGGTTTCGGTGGGGTTTTTGTTGCTGTTGTTTTCTTGTGGGTTTTTTGGTTGGTTTTTATTTTGGGGGGGTGAGGGGCAGGGAGTTGTTTGGGGTTTATTTAGTTATTGATTTTAATTTGACCTCAAATCAGACCACGTCTTGGAACAGGCTGGGAACTTCCAGGCCAGGACCTTCAGCACAGGAATCCCCACTTCGGGGAAGGAAAAAAAAGTCTCTGAAGCCAATGAACTTGAGCAGCAGATCCAGGAACTCCCTGTCTGCGCTCTCTGCCCTCTTGATTTTGTCCTTGACTCTTCTGAACCCATCTCGGCCTCTTCTGAGGTTCCTGGGAACCTTTTCAACACCTTCCCCCTGAGCTGAAGCAGCGTTTGACACTCCCAGCCCAGCAGCTCCTCGGGTCATCCCCTCAAGGGCTTTGCTTGGCTTTGCTGCCCCTCTGCTTGCGGGATAAAACCCCTGCCTCCCCCACAGCTCCGTGTAACTCGCACCAGTGCCTCCCAGTAAGCGACTGGGGCTGCCCAGAGCTGGCCAAAGGCGGCCTCTTCCCTTCCTCAGCAGCCCCCAGACCCCTGCAAAGGGATAATTCCATGGAATATTTTCTCCTCCTCGCCTCCCCAGCTGCTTCAAAGAGCGTTTTTCTGTTCTGTTTTAACTGGTGAGGGCGGGGAGGAGGGAGGGAAGAACGGCAGAGGAACGAAAATAAGATTAAAATAAAAGGTCGTTTGGGGACCCCGCAGGAAAACAAATGTCACAACCTCACTGCCACCCCCCGTGAGCCCAGAGCTACCCCGTTTAACTCGGGGACATCAAACTGTGGCTTAAAATTCTTACAGCACCTTTGTCTGGCCCGGCATTGGCAGGAAGTGGGGAAAGTAGAAGGAAAATTATTCAGTACAGGCTTCCTGAAAACTGGGAGGGACTTTTGTGGCAGGAGCAGCGGGGCAGGGTGGCTCTGAGTTGCAGAAATGCACCGTAAAAATCGAATTTATTCAGTCAGATTTGGTTTGTCAGATTTGGGTGCTCATGGCCAGGTCAGCACCTGTAAGGGACACAGGACCTGAAGGGGAAATACACCTTGCACTGGGATTTGGGGCTTGGATTGCTGGTCAAGGGGAGCATTGCAGGTTAGCACAGGCTCAGCTCATCTGGGGTGATCATTTGTGCTGCAGGGATCCCCACAGATCTCCAACAGACACCGGGAGTGACAGAATTCGTTAATAAGAACCACCAAATCCTTTCACTGCTGGTGAATTTCACACTGCAGAGCAAAGAGAAGACGTGGCCACACCGGGGGCATCCTGCGGGGTGGCGGCAGAGGCAGAAATCCAATTTTCCTAGCCCCAAACCCTCCTTTCCCGAACCCAAACCCCCTTTCCTGAACCCAAATCTTGGACTTCTGCCTTCCCAAAGCTGAGCCCTGCCTCCCTAAGCCAGCCCAGCTAAGAACAGCTCAGCGCCAGCCACACCCGCGTGCCCTGAGCAGGAACGAAAAGGTGTTAAATAACCCCAAACGCCATCCCAGCACACCCCTCACGGTGGGGCACGGTGAATACCGAGCTGATTTAGCTCTTTGCCGGCTCTCCCGGAGTTTAGCAGCACAAAGCACTCGGCCAAGGAGCACAAACCCGTGTGCCCTTCAGCAGACTTTGCCCAGAGCCACGGCGGTGATTAGACACCGAGGCTCGGCTTGTTTCTCTAATGGGTTTTTGTTCCGAGCACCCGTAACTTCCCCAGCTCAGGTGAACGCAAAAGTACGAGGATCCAGGGAGCTCCTTTGCTTTCAACCCGCTGCATTTTGGCAGCAGCACTGACTCTTGAAGGAATTACTCCTTTTCCTCTAATAATCCACTTAAATATATATATATATAGAGGGAACTTTATCTAAGCTGCAAGAACACAGCCGCAGGGAGCAGCAGCAAAAATTCTGTTTATAGGCCTTGCAGCCAAAACTGCAGGTGTGTGTTTGCTCCCAAATTCCTGCAGAGCTCTATAAACTGTGTTTATTTCCCACCGTCAGCTGCTGGACAACCCTGGTTAGGGTTAGATGTCAGGAATCCCTTCTTCCCCAGAGGTTTTTCCCCCCAAATAAATCCCTCCAGGCACAGCCACTCCAGCCCACTCTGTCCGTTCCAGATGCAAAACCTCAGGGGCAGCAGAATCCCTTTGTTGAGGGAAATATCCTGAGACTTTTGTCCTGGCCCAGCACAACTGACAGGCCAAGGGATCAAAGTCTCCCCTTTATCACCACGCACTTGGCAGACATGTAAACTTCCCCATATATGGCCCAGAAATGTGTCTGAACTCACTCAGAGAGAGCCCAAAGGCGTCTCAAGGAGTGAAAACTCCCTGACCCTTCCTGAACGAGGAGGGCAGCCCAGGTATATCGTGCTGGGGAAGGGAAATTTGTTCTTCCATCTGCTGTTTTTAGCTTTTGAGGGGAGAGCTGGGTTAAGATTGGCCTATTTGGTATCTTCCAGTAACAACAGAGAGGCAAAAATAAAAGTATTAAAGGATTTTCTTTCGTGTAAACACAACTGGTCTGATGGTGAAATGGTTATTTACGGAAATGAGCCACTGGTGTGCAATTCCAAAGGAGAAGATGGTGCGCATCAAATCCGCCTCCCATCCCACCCCAGCTGCAAAGAGGGGGCGAGGGAAGGGCACAGAAGCCAGGCAAGGAAGAAAGAGCTGAAGAATAACCTTATCAGGAGGAATAATTGACAGCAAGACACAGAACCAGCGGTGCTGAACGGTCCCAAGTGGAGATCACCGAGGGCTAACGAGGCTGTGGGGAGGAAAACTCCTGCTCTCACACAGCTCTGCCATTCCTGCAGCCCTTTAGGAGGAGAATTATCCCAAAAGTTTGGTTTCGGAATTCCCTTGTAACATAAAAAAAACCCCCAAAACCCAAAACCTGGGTTCTGGTGAAAGGAAACATCAGTTTTCTGAAACTCTTCTATATTTTGAACATTCCTTTCTTCCCGATTTCCACAGCCATCCTTGCCCTGGTGGGACACTGCAGGACTGGAAAGGTGCTGGGGCAGCTGGGCAGTGCTGAGTGGGTGGCAGTGATCACTTGGAAAGGGGTGACCACAGCTCCCGGGCTGGGCTTGGGCCAGACAAACCCGGCCAAACCCAGAGGATCCCATCCAGAAGCCCCAGTGGGTGTCCCAGGCCGAGGGTCTGACGGAGCCCAAAGACAAAGTGAGGGGCTGCCAGGGGCTGTAAAACCTCAGAGCCAACAACAACAGCTTAGGTGTGTGCTTGGGTTTCATACCTGCAGGGAAGTGGCTTTGGTTTGGCAGCAGAAGGAGCCTTTAAAATCCTCCTGCTGCAGGTCTGGGGCAGGCACGAACACCCCACAGCCCTGGAAATGGAAGGGAACGGTGAGGAACCCTGAACACGTGGCTGATAACATCCCAGTGGTAGAGCTGGGGGAAGGTTTGGGGTGAATTCAAGCGGAGCTGTGCATAAACAGCTATTTTTAAGATTTTTTTCTGAGTAAAGGGATTTTTAAAGCAAGGTCATCAGTAAATAGAAGTACCTACCCGAAATCTGCCAGCAGCCTGCCTGATCCAGTGCTCCTCACACTCTACTGGCCTGGGATGGGAATCCTGTGGCAATGGCTCTGCTGAGAAGCCTGGGCTGCTCCTCAGAACTTGGATCCACAGCCCTCAGGTGAAGGAAACACCCGAGGCTTTTCCTTTCCTGAGGGACTGATGAAATGGCTTTACCTGAGCTGCTTCAAAGAGGAGGAATTTGAGATGTGGGTTTTGTCTGCGAAAAAAAGGCAAGACAGCAGCCAGAGACAGAAAGGGGAAGGAAAGAGGGGAAGAACCAAGAAGGAAGTGCCAGTTCTTTGACACCTTTGTGATGGAGTTTGATCTGTAAAGCAGAACACGGCCCCTTCCCTTTCCCTGGCCTGCCCTCTCTAATCTGATTTTAGACGAACTCTCTGAAATGAATCATCCCTGCCCACCCCAGAAGTTCTGCCTCGGAGGGGTTCCGCAGGTCACCTCTGCCCTGCCCTCTCCGTGCACCCCCCCAGCACCCACAGGAGCTGCTGTGACCCCAAACCTCGGCCAAACCTGGTGCCAACACAAGGGTGGACACCCAGGGCAGCTGCCCCTCAGCTGGGATGGTCCTTGGAGAGCAATGATTCCAGAGCAGGGCAGAATCCAGGGCTGAAATCCCCTCTGATGGGGATGGAAATGCCTCAGGTTTGGCTCTCCCTGCTCCTCGCAGTTCGCCAGCAAACTTCTCTGATGTGCCAAGTCTGGGTTCTCTCCTTGATCCCCCAAAACAGGCAGGGCGGTGGTTTTTCTGAGGAGCTGAGCAGCCACAGCTCCTGCTGTCTGTGCTGAGGCTGGAGGAGGAGGAGGGAGGGATGCTCAGCTCAGCATCCCTGGGAGCAGAGCCCCGGGAAGGACATCCCTGAGGAATGCCCAGCCTGGGCACCCGCAGCTGGGACCCTCACCCCCACACAGCTGGGAACCCCTGGGCCTTTGGGCTGTCACCTGGCTCTCTGCCACGGAAGGAGGGAAGGGACAAGCTCTGGAGAGAGGTTTCCAATGGCATGGAGCTCTCCCCAGCTCTGTGTGAGCAGAGGAGTTGCTGCCATGAACTCCTCATGGCCAGAGGATTTAATTGTGGGGCTGAAGACACTCTCCAGTGGCAATTCCAGCGCCTGTGCCCAGCAAAACCTCCCCTACCTGCTGTGGCAGCACAGAACACATCCAGTTCCTGCGTTTCCCTGTGTTTGAAATCCCAAATCTCTCCTTTCCCCTCGGATTCTGCCCACTCTATTTTCTCCAGGACACTGCAGAGCAGGAGTCACTCAGTGCCCAGGACACCCGGCCCTTCCAAGGACCCAGAATCCAAGGGGAAGGCTTTTATGGGCACCTGGGGGAAAAGAAACCATCTCCAAGCAGGACCAAACTATTTTTGATGCCTGGAAGTTTGTGAGAGCCAGCTGCAAGTGCGACAGCAGCTGTGCCTGTGCCAGGTCACACAGCCTGCTCAGGAGGGAGGGACCAGGAGAAGAGCCCGAGGGCACACGGGGGGTTCAGAACGAGACCAGGAATAGATCCCAGCTGTCCTAAACCCCAGCCCTCCCTGGCAGATGTGACAGCCTTTGATAATCTCCATTTCCTTCCTCAACACCTCCCAGATGTGATGGATTTCACGGGGGCACAGCAGTGGCACTGCCCCTTGCCAGGTGCCAGTCTGAGGTTCGTGAGGGGGTGATGGAAGCAAGGAGACATTTCCATGCCCCAAGGACCAGGGAAGGATTCCACAGCTAAATCTGACAAGTCCCTGCTGCGTTCCTTGGATGGATGGATGGACGGAGGGATGGAGGGAGAGATGGAGGGAGAGAGGAATGGATGGATGGATGGACGGAGGGATGGAGGGAGAGATGGAGGGAGAGAGGAATGGATGGATGGATGGACGGAGGGATGGAGGGAGAGATGGAGGGAGAGAGGAATGGATGGATGGATGGACGGAGGGATGGAGGGAGAGATGGAGGGAGAGAGGAATGGATGGATGGATGGACGGAGGGATGGAGGGAGAGATGGAGGGAGAGAGGAATGGATGGATGGATGGACGGAGGGATGGAGGGAGAGATGGAGGGAGAGAGGAATGGATGGATGGATGGACGGAGGGATGGAGGGAGAGATGGAGGGAGAGAGGAATGGATGGATGGATGGACGGAGGGATGGAGGGAGAGATGGAGGGAGAGAGGAATGGATGGATGGATGGGTGGAGGAGTGACAATTCCACAGACAGCACGGTGCAAGGGGTTGGCTCAAGATCGTCTCTAAGGTCCCTTCCCACCCAAACCAAACCAGTCTGCGATTCTATAACCCAAATTTTCCCAATACTGTCTTGAGCTGATGAATTAAATAAAAATTAAACCAATTAAATAAGCCACTCATGTTATATTTGAGCAGTGTCCAGAGCTGGAATTAATAAACATTAAATAAATTAAATAAGCCGCTTGTATTTGACCTTTCTATTCAACCATCACTGAATAAAGGTTGCAGACTGATCTCCACTGCCATGAGATGCTCTCTGTGCTGATATTTGGTCACTTCTCCTCACTTTTAGTTTGTTCAGTCCCCCGAGCAGGTCCTGGACCGAGGGAGGAGGGAGATTTAGTGAGCAGGGCACGGACACTGCCGAGTTCCCAGAGCCACAGACCTGTGTGTGACCACAGCCAAGTTCCTTCTCTCTCCACCGCTGTTCCTTTTTTTCACCCCTTTCTCCTTAGGTTAAGCTCATGAGAGGATTTATGACCTCCTGGTTTGTCAGGTCTCACCCATCTAAGGTCTTTTCAAAGCTGTGCTCATTTCCCTGAGCATCTCCACAGCACCTGCCTGTCGGGGCAGTGATTTCAGCTGGCACAAACCCCAAAAGACACGATTTTAATTCATAGCATTAAGAAACCCCCTTCAAATAATTATTTCCCTTCATTTCCATGTCATCACTAGAAAAGCAAAGCAGTAAACTGATTTAAAATGTCCATTACAGAAACCAAACCGCAAGTGTGCAGCAACCCCAGGAAGAAAAAAATTCCTCCGTGCCAAAATTTACACTAAAAAAAAATAAAAATAGGTGTTTGCCCTGGCAAGGCCACAGCTTTTCCCTCTGAACTTTGTGAAACTTCATCCCCAAGTGGATTGACTTCTACATTATCTGACATTTCCTGAAAAGCTTCTTTCCTTTCTCCCTTCTCCCTGCAAAAAAAGGCCCCTGAGTCTAACGATGTCAGAAGTCTCTGAAATTTGACAGATCTTACATTTCCAGCTCATTTTCTAACGAGTTTGTACATCGGGGCTGATTAGTGTAATAAAGAATTCATGAGGCAGATAAATGTGACGCGAAGACACCTCGAAGAGAGGAAAGAAAGAGCAAATCAGATGTGCTGAGAAAAGGTCCGGCCTTTTTAACCTTCATTTAATCCTTCTGACAAAGACACTTCATCAAAGAGCCTTGCCAGGTATTTGGACAGAAAAAACCAGGGCTTTGAACTTTTCCTGCCAGGAGAACCCATCATTAGCCTAATTTAGGCAAGTCCTTATCAAGCCAGGCTTTGCCGAGCATCCCCTGAGCTGCCCCACATGAGTGGGGTGTGGGAGGGGGCAGAGGCAGCCCCAGGCAGGGCTGGCCCCGAGCCCTCCACACCCTCCAGGGTCGCATTTCCCAGCCAGAGCCGCGGGCAGCTTCTCTCTGGTTGGAAATCCACGGGAAAACTTCCTCCGGTTTTCCCGGGGCAGCCCCCTCCCCACCTCAAGCCCTGAGTTAATTGGGGGTGGTCTCGCTGAGGGAGAGCTCGGGGCTGCCCGGCAGAGGTGCTGCAGCATTTTCCCCACGTTAAAATAAATTTAAAAAGAGGGAAGCACAGCGTGTTCATCCCTGGGATCCCATCCGGGGTTCACCCCTGCTTTATTTGCATTGCATTCACTGTCACTCCTCTGTCACCTTTCCCTCAGCTTCCCACAGAGCTTCACCCCCCCATCCCCCCCCGAGCTAAATCAGTTTTGTGTTCGTCTCCAAATTTTTCAGGGGAAAACCAGCAAAGCACAACCACCCAGATGTCCAGATCCTATGGGAAGGAAACGCCGGCACGTTGCATTTTTATTTATTTTTATCCACAGCATTAAAAATAGGCTTTGCTAAAAATAGGAGCAGGCTTCAAATCCTCTCTAAAGGAAACTATACATTTGAGATGTTTACGTGGAAAACGTGCCAGAGGGCTTTTGCCCAGCTTTAACTTGGGATCTTTCCCACTCTGGACATGACTTTTGGCATCAGAGGCCTCAGGCCGAGCAGGAATTGCACAAGCTCCGAGGACAGAAAGCACGGCAGTAACGAATATCGAGGAGGGAAAACTCGGTTACACGCGGTGAGAATTTCAGCGTTCAGATCTGTTTCACTGCTGGACACGGAGCAGAGCAGAGCAATCCTGCCCCTTTCCCTCAGGAGTGCCTCGGCGTGCACTGCCCGGTTGTAATCCTGTTCTCCCCATGTCTTTCCCCACATGGAACATTGTCAGGGCTCCTCGGGAAGCGGAGAGAAGATTCTTTTGAATAGGGGACAGTATGGAAAATAGTTCAAAAGAGTCCTTGTCCCACACAGGCCAGATCTGCATGGGAAGTTACTTTTTTGTTCTTCAGAAGAAAGCAAAAACCCACAAGGAGGGGAAAAAAAAAAAAAAGAGAAAGAGAAAGGAACCAAAGAAACCTCAAAGAGTTCAAAGAGTGTTTCATCAGCAGCTCAGGCCTCGAGAGCAAGGCTGCCTTTGTCATCTTTGGGTGACTGACTTCTCCCCTCAGCTGCGTGTGAGGGGAGCATCTGGTGGGTGCTTACAGCCAAATCCTTGTCCCTGAGCCACGCTGAGGGTCCCTGCTCTCAGCAACCCCCCCTGGCTCCTTCCTGCCCTCCTGAGCTGTGGGTGCAGCTCTCTGTGCCCAGCAGCAGGGGCTGCAGCAGGATTGGTGCCCAGAGCCCCTGTGACCGAGCATCCTCTGCTTCTGCCATGATTAAACCCTCCCATGAAAGTGTTCAAGGGGGAAAGTTTGGCTAAAAATAAAAAAAAAAATTCAGTCAAAATTGCATCGTCCTCAGAGTTAGGAAATTTTACACTTCTCGGTTCATCCCTCTGATGTTTTGAACTGATGTCTGCCTTAAAAAATCCTCACTGAAACTGCAGCGTGGAAACGCTCCCCCCTCTGCTCCACTTCTTATTTTCTGTGCCCTTTTGACCCTTTTTGTCCCAGCTACCTTTTTCCCCTTATTCTCCTTCTGCATCTGATCACGCTCTGCATCCTCTTTATTCTCATCTCCCATCGCTCCGGCTCTTCTCCCTCCCGGTTCTGCAAACCCCAAACCCCCTCCTCTGCCTCCATCCACCTCTCCACTGAACATTCCCTTTCCTCCGTGGTGCAGCTGCTCTCTGCAAGATTTCCAGGCACAGAAAACCTCGTGGGATTTCCAAAAACGAAAACACCTCCTGCAGGTCCATCCGGGCACGGAGGGATGCCCTGCAGAGCATTAATCATCTTTTTTTCCCCTTTCTTACCCATTTTTAGGGAATTTGCCCGAGCAGCATTGCTGTGGCACAAGGTCATGACCATGATTTTTTTTTCCAGGAGCAGGAAAACTCAATGAAAAACGAGAAGATGGTCAGAAACCTTAACTGGGAACGGGATACTGGGAAAGAAGCGTCCAGACGTTTTGGCACGAGGAATGGTTTGTAACAGAGATGATAAAAACAAGATACAATATAATTAGCACAGCCTTGGCAAAGCTCCAGAGTGCTGAGCTAAATAAATGATTCTGTATTTGTTTTAAAGCATCCAGAGCTATTTATACTGTCAGTGCCTGAGGGAATCTCTCTTTCCTGGAGTCCCTCTCCACGCCACACTGGTGCAATATTGGCCCTCTGTTTCTCACTCAGCCTTCCAAACCGAGCCTTGAATCCCTCCCAAGCTCCTTCCCCGCTTTTCCACCTCTCACTTGTGCAAAATCACAGAAATCCTCCCCAAAAAACCACCCGGGTGAGCGGGAATCTCCCATCCCAACTCTCATCCCAGCTTCCTCAGAGCCAGGGCTCAGCCTGGCACAGCTGGACAGAGGCTTCCAACAAGGGCTTTGCTGGGAAAAGACACTTCCCAGTTCTCTTTGTGACCCAAACTGGCCAGCAAAAAATTTTGAAGCTTTTTCCACCTTTCCCCCTCCCCACCTTCCCAGCAGCCAAGTGGAACAGGGAAACTCCGCAGCGCTCGTTGAAACAAAAGTTTCCGTGAGTTTTCCTGAAGAGTGTCCAGCTCCTCACCCTCCTCTCAACTTCTTTTCAAGACCTTATTTTTAAGCCTTCAAAACCGCTCAGTTTTGGGGGCAAAAAGCCTTTTAGGGCTGATTTCAAGCACCCCCTGGATCTCCATCACACTCCTTGGCCCCGAGGTTCTTAGTGGCCCTCTCTGGGCTCTGGCAGCTCCTGCAGGTCCCCAGCTGTGTGACACCAAGCCAGGAAAGCTTCCAGGTAATTCCACCACCTCACCACTTCTGTTAACAAACTTCTTGATTCGGACTGACCACGTGAAACAGCTTCACCACAGCAGCAGAACCTTTCCTTATCACCCAGGAGAGGGGCTGGGGACACCTTTTTCCCATGGAGGGGAGAGCTGGTGTGAAAGTGTCACTTCTGTGAGGCAGAGCTGGCTGTGGAATGACCCAAAAGCTTCATCAGGGTTAAAACCCACAAAGTTGGGAGCCTCATCATCCTCATGGGCTGGCTGTGACCTCGACGTGGTCATCGGTCCCACTGAAATCCCAGCAGGACCAAGGCTGCCAGCTGGGTGTAAATACAGGGTTTGGAACAGCCAGGGATGAAACAAAGTCAGGATTTTTCACAAAATGTGCTGCAATGAGGTGGAAAACCCAAATACCTGCACTGCCCTCTGCTTTAATGAGCTCTGATTTCAGCAGGGGCAAGAAGGGACTCTCTGAAATGTAAAATATTTATGAGAACTAATTCCAACTTGGAGCTTGAAGTCCAAGCAACAGCACCAGCGGCCCCGCCAAGGGCAAGGTCAAGGTCAAGAGGGGCCGTGCTGTGGTTTCCAGGCTGACCTCCTGCTCAACAAGACTTCCTCCAATGAATCCTCAGCTCGAATCCTCAGGCCTGAGCTCCGAGTCTCTGCTGAGCTCTCCGAGCAGGGAAGTGTTGTAGGTTTGAGGAACGCGCTGCTGGCACACCCAGCAAGGTGAGGTTTCCCTTGCTGGCGTTCATGGGATGTGGGAGCTGCTCTTCCGAGCCCTTTTTCCTCAATTCCTACTTTTTGGGGGTTTTTTAGTGAAGGTTTTGCGGCACCTTTGCCCCATTAACTCCGATTTTGCTGTGGGTGAGTGGTTCAAGGTGGCATTTCTGTCACCTTCCCTCTTTCTCCTCATTAAACTAAGCAGATTAAGCTTCTGGGATAACGAGAAAACTGTTTATTTTGAGGTTCACAGCTGCCTTTTTTCATTAGAAATTATCCACGAAGGTCCCCAAACCCCATTTCGTGTCGTTCTTCTTTTAAAATCCCATTTCGCAAGGAAATCCAAGGGAGAATCACAAAACAAAATGGGTTTTAATCCTCTTTTTTAAGATGTTATAATGAAATTAAATGTGAAGATACTACGGTAGGGCCTTACCCAGCGCTCCCAGCTGAAGGAGGGAAGGAATTAAGTGACTTTAAAATGAAACAGGTTTCTCCTGAGTCTGACTGAAAGTTACAGGATGTTGGTAGTGAACCAATTAAAACACATCTTAAAACGATAAATACAAACCAAATGTACATTATCAGCATGTTCAGCCTTTTGTTTCTCTGTTCTATTTTGTATCAGCTTATTGCAATCAGATGTGTCGGGAGGGAGGGGGGGAAAATCAAATCATTTTAGGAAATAATAAATAAAGAATTCGGCGGAGGAAACAAAGGAGGGCTGCGTTTGTTCGAACATAAAATAAACCATGTTTCAGGGAGAATGCTGAAGGAGAAGCCACAACATTCATGGATCAGTGGAGCTCAGAAATATCTAGAAAATGTAAAAACAATGTTAAAAAGTCTGTCTCAGCTGAGGGTGGGGATGTGGCTGGGCAGGATCGGGATGCTCCCATTTTGCTTCTTCCCGAAACATCGATTTCCTCCCGTACCTCTTTGTCCATCTCTACTTTTTTGGCACCTGAAATACCTTGTGACCCCCACAATATCCCTGCTGAAGCCAGCATTCAGCCTCTCCTGCATCAGGAATCCCGGAATCATGGAATCACTGGGGTTGGAAAAGCCCTCCAAGGCCACCGAGTCCAAGCTGTGCCCAATCCCCACCTTGTCCCCAGCCCAGGGCACTGAGTGCCACCTCCAGCCCTTCCCTGACACCTCCAGGGATGGGGACTCCAAACCTCCCTGCCCAATTCCTGGCAACTCTTTCCATGGAGAAATTCTTCCTGAATTTATTCTCTAATTTATTCTCATTCACAAGCAGCCACAGATCAATGACAAAATTTGCCATTTCTCTCAAGCAGCAGAGTTTTCTGCAGTTGCCATGATTGGAATTAGGTCCCTGCGTGTATAAATACATTAAAAAGCTACACCAACTACAGGCATTCCCTTTTTTCACGGTAAAATAAACCCAAATTTTAAAAGTGAAAATGCTACATTTTTACAAGCCCCAGAAAAACTGATTTTTTTTTTTTCCCCTCTTACATTTCCCCCTCCAAATTTCCTTTCCCAAGGCAGGATTTTTCCCCCCATTGATCTGTTCCCAACCCCACACATCGAGCGGGTTCTCCTTAACGAGGCACTGCAGCAAGTTTGCACAATTTTGCCATTCTTTGGGGCTGCAGGTGAGGAGCTGCCCAGCGCCGTGCTCGGGGGAAGGAAGTATCGAAAATCTCCTCTGCTATTCCTCATTTCACGCTTTATAACGTGATACTTACAAATACTTTGGTAGCAGATTAAGCTCCGGAGAAATGAAAACATTTCAGAAGGAGCACAAAGCCTGCAAAGTGTCCAAATGAGGGAGCAGAAATTCGGCTTTAAGCTGCAGGAGGGGGTTTATGGGATGTAGTGCCATGTGCCATACAATACAAGATAAACATCTGTTGTTATTTCAGCAAACCTAAATCAGATGTTCAGCTTTTTCTTCGGGGGGAGAGGGGCACAAAAAGAGATTTTGTGATGTTTTTTCTTCTCCCCCCTCTCTCTCTCTTTACCAAGGTGGCTGCTCCTGTGCCAGGAAGAGCAGAAGAAGATTCTGGAGGGGATTGAAACACCCTGAAAGTAATACAGTGGTGATAAGGGGACCTTTTGTCACCTCTGTTGTGCCCGAGACCTTCAACCTTGGATCTGTGCCCAGGGAGATATTTATTAATAAGACCAATGCTGCCAGGGAGGAGTTGTTCCATTCACACACCGAGGAACGAATGCAGAACTGGGTGAATCAAAGTTCTCAGGCTGAGAATGTTGGGATTGCTCAGCCTGGAGAAGAGGAGGTTGTGTGGAGAATCCCAGCACCTTCCAGGGTCTGAAGGGGCCACAGGGAAGCCAGAGAGGGGCTCAGCATCTGGGACTTGAGTGGCAGGACAAGGGGGATGGGTTCAAAATGAAAGAGGGGAAGTTAAGGTGGATATTGGGAAGGAATTGTTCCCTGTGAGGGTGGGCAGGCCCTGGCACAGGGTGCCCAGAGAAGCTGTGGCTGCCCCTGGATCCCTGGCAGTGCCCAAGGCCAGGCTGGACGGGGCTTGGAGCAACCTGGGACAGTGGAAGGTGTCCCTGCCCATGGCAGAGGATGGAATGAGATCAGCTTTAACTATCCAGTGATTCCATGATTCCATGAATCCAATGGAGAAGATCTTCCTAATTCCTGAAGGGCTTTGGATCAACCTTCCCAAATCTTCCACGATGCCCACCCTGTGCTGGAGAGCTGCTCTGGGACCCTGGGTGGGTGAAGGGGAACACTCAGAACCCCGTGGTCACCTTGAGGCATCACAAATTCAGTGCTCAGGGAGCAGCTCCTGCTTTGCTCCCAGCTCCAGCCTGCTTCCCTCCTGACTCTCCATGAGAAACCATCCTTCCATTTCCAAGTGGAAGCTGCCCAGTTCCTGAACTGGGTGGCACCGGGGTGTGCCCTGTGCAGGGACCTGTTCTGGCAGAGGTTTCCTGCTGGAGCTGCTGGAGGCATTCCAGGCGTGTGCTCCATCCCAGAGGGGAATGCTCCAGACGTGGGGCACCTCCTGCAGCCCTGGAGGGGACAGTCCCACTGTCCCACGGCCACCTGAAGGGCTCCAGAAGCCTCAGGGAGGTCACCCACTAAATTTAAATCCTGCCAGTGCTGATTTGCCTTGGTGGTTCCCTGTCAGCACCACCCTTGGATGAAACACCACCAAATAATCCAGGTTTGGGTGTGATGTCCCACGTTTTAAACTGCACAGGATCGCTCTTAACTGCTTGACAGCTTCCCTCAGGACACACAGAGGCACAGCCCAGTTAATATTCCAGGCTGGCTCTGCTTTGGAGTGGTTAAAAGGGCCCGGACACCCCAGGCAGCAGCAGCAGCATCTGGAGCTCAGCCCCAGCCTTGGGCTAAAGCTGCCGGGGGTGGTGCTGGCCACGAGAGGGGCTGGAAAAGGGAGGAGTGCGAGGTGGGGTTCCAGGAGCCTTCCCCACACAGCAATTCCTGGCAAATAAAGCAGAACTCAGGGTTTGTGACCCGCTCCAGATGTGTTTCTGTTCAGCTTTTAATTCGGAAATTTTGGGGGCACACAGCGGTTTAACAATGCGCTTTTAACGACCTACCATGCATATAAATATATATATAAA